>JAQNBH010000002.1:16610929-16893429 GCA_028752905.1 Cladorhizidae sp. MBARI D1340-BT2
AGCCATAGGATACTAACCCTAGCCATAGGATACTAACCCTAGCCATAGGATACTAACCCTAGCCATAGGATACTAACCCTAGCCATAGGATACTAACCCTAGCCATAGGATTAACCCTACCCAGCATAAGTTGTGGGAACAACTTGAAATATGATATCCATGACTGCCACAATCTTTGCAAGCCATCCCAGTGTTCCCAGGATACGCGGGGCTTTGCTAGACACAACATGGAACTCAGAACACTTGTACATATCCTGGCACACTAGGAACGGGTATCCGGAGATGCCCCTATCCCTGGAATACTCCGACTCCTAGGGTCGATACATCAGGGTTTCATTTAGAAAATTGTCCAAGGGGGGGGGGGCAACTGGAGGAATCTGGATATTAAAGATTTTTCTGCCAATGTGAAGCATAACATCAATTATCAACATCAATAGAATTTTAATAATACAATTTCCAAGGGGGGGGCAAAAATGTACCAAGGGGGGGCCAAAAATGTACCAACCCCCCCCCCCCCCAAATGAAACCCTGTTCATGTTGTTCAGTTCGTCACCCTCACCACAGGGACATCCCGGGATAGTCCTACGCATCCTGGGAATCCCTGGCTCTCCCAGGAAAGGTTCTGCCAATACTAGACTTGTACCGTATAGGGTAATTTCTGTTGGGCAATATTTTCGTGGACTTAATGCTTAAAAAGAAAACGGTGATCAATTTTTAAATTAAAAATATATATATATATATATTTTTTTAATTACCACGAAATGCAATATGTGTATTAGAGTCTAACTTGTGCTATTTATAGAATAACTGCACTTGCATTTATTGAGAACCATGCCCACATGAATACATACCCTCAGCGTGGCTCGAGGGAGATGACTCCTTCAACTGTGCTGGACCATTAGCAAGCGACCTCCCCCCCCCCCTCCATAGCTGTTTGATTACTTTAACAAGGCTAATAAAAGACAACCTGCTGTCTAACACCTGCAACTTATGCAATGAATCACTCCACCTCATCGTACAAATAGAGAACAGACTGAAGATATATTTCTGAGAACATGACTAACTCTACATTCAGACTTCAGCACCACCGTAGCAAATAGACTGCTGATTGTCAGTCTCATGCGAGCACTGTAGTTGCTTACCCAGGGACATTCCCATTTCCTTATAGGCATGGTAACCTCTAGCCACAGCCTCTACTTCAAATAATTTGCCATTTTCTTCAGAAGAGGTGTTATGAAACATGCATGAGTAATTAGCATATTCATTATAAAACCACGAGTTTGTTTGATTGTTGAAATCCACAAAAATATTGCCCTCACGGGAAATTATCTGCTATACGGTGTGATGCCCCTCCCCCCCCCCCCCCCCCAGAGGTGTCCACAATGTCACTCTGCATGCATGCAGGATGAGATGGGAAGCCTGTCTAAGTACAGTAAGGTTGAGGGGATGTATCGAGAGGGAAGGAAGCAAGGAGAGATGCGAGAGAGAGAGCGGAGAGAAACGTAGAAGGAAGATGCCATGTGGGAGGAGAAGAATGAGAGAGGGAGTGTGATAGGAAGATAGCAATGACAGTCGGGAGACAGTATGAGCAAGAGAGGAGGGTAATTGGGTGTGGCCTAAAGGTGAGGGAACTGGAGAGGAAGGAGGAATGGACTTCAAAGGTGCTTCTTCAAAGGCGTTATTTTCAGCTGCATGTGCATGCAATTTGACTGTTTACTAATGATATCATTCCTCCGTCTGGATGACATCATTCCTCCATGTTGATGATGTCATTGTTGTGTGTGTGTGTGTGTGTGTGTGTGGCACAGGAGCGATGTGAAGTCGAAGATCAAGGAGTACAATCTGTACAAGGTCAACTCTGTGGACAAGCTGAAGAGCAGAGAGGTGCATGTGGTCTCAGTCTAAATGTATTTCATACGAGGAGAGGGAAAGCACCTGGGATATCCCGCCAAAGTTATTTCTCCCCCCCCCCCCCCAAAGAATTTTCGCAACCAAAATTATTGCTATTATATAGGCAACAGCAGTTATAGCAGTTATAAAGACAGCAGTTATAGCAGTTATAAAGGCAACAGTTATAGCAGTTATAAAGGCAACAGCAGTTATAGCAGTTATAAAGACAGCAGTTATAGCAGTTATAAAGGCAACAGCAGTTATAGCAGTTATAAAGGCACAGCAGTTATAGCAGTTATAAAGACAGCAGTTATAGCAGTTATAAAGGAACTAGCAGTTATAGCAGTTATAAAGACAGCAGTTATAGCAGTTATAAAGGAACTAGCAGTTATAGCAGTTATAAAGACAGCAGTTATAAAGGCAACAGCAGTTATAGCAGTTATAAAGGCAACAGCAGTTATAGCAGTTATAAAGGCACAGCAGTTATAGCAGTTATAAAGACAGCAGTTATAGCAGTTATAAAGGAACTAGCAGTTATAGCAGTTATAAAGACAGCAGTTATAGCAGTTATAAAGGAACTAGCAGTTATAGCAGTTATAAAGACAGCAGTTATAAAGGCAACAGCAGTTATAGCAGTTATAAAGACAGCAGTTATAGCAGTTATAAAGACAGCAGTTATAGCAGTTATAAAGGAACTAGCAGTTATAGCAGTTATAAAGACAGCAGTTATAGCAGTTATAAAGACAGCAGTTATAGCAGTTATAAAGACAGCAGTTATAGCAGTTATAAAGACACAGTTATAGCAGTTATAAAGGTGCAGCAGTTATAGCAGTTATAAAGACACAGCAGTTATAGCAGTTATAAAGACAGCAGTTATAGCAGTTATAAAGACAGCAGTTATAGCAGTTATAAAGACAGCAGTTATAGCAGTTATAAAGACAGCAGTTATAGCAGTTATAAAGGCACAGCAGTTATAGCAGTTATAAAGACAGCAGTTATAGCAGTTATAAAGACAGCAGTTATAGCAGTTATAAAGGCAGCAGTTATAGCAGTTATAAAGACAGCAGTTATAGCAGTTATAAAGACAGCAGTTATAGCAGTTATAAAGACAGCAGTTATAGCAGTTATAAAGGCAGCAGTTATAGCAGTTATAAAGACAGCAGTTATAGCAGTTATAAAGGCAACAGCAGTTATAGCAGTTATAAAGACAGCAGTTATAGCAGTTATAAAGACAGCAGTTATAGCAGTTATAAAGACAGTAGTTATAGCAGTTATAAAGGCAACAGCAGTTATAGCAGTTATAAAGACAGTAGTTATAGCAGTTATAAAGGCAACAGCAGTTATAGCAGTTATAAAGGCAACAGCAGTTATAGCAGTTATAAAGACAGCAGTTATAGCAGTTATAAAGGCAACAGCAGTTATAGCAGTTATAAAGACAGCAGTTATAGCAGTTATAAAGGCAACAGCAGTTATAGCAGTTATAAAGGCACAGCAGTTATAGCAGTTATAAAGACACGGCAGTTATAGCAGTTATAAAGGCAGTGGTAACATTCATCACCACATTCTCCACTAGACTCAGCACACTCTCGACTGGGAATTGGGGGAGGGGGGGGGGGGGGGGGGTAAGTTCCTAAGGTCCATTTAAGTTCGTACACACAGTGCATACATGTAGTTGTTCAGTGCTAGTAGTACAGCTTACCAGTTTGTTACTGAATTGTGAATGTCTAGAATGTTCTGTGGCTGCCTCAACAAAGTCCTCTAGAATGTTCAATGCATGTGCTAATTACTTTAGAATGGCTACAAATACCTCCAGAACAACTCTGAATTGATCTCAGGGCCGCTATTTCAAAGGCTTTCTAGAGGGTATGCACCTACAGGACATGCTATTGCATGGCCTCTGCATAAATGCCCCCCCCCCCTCCCTAACTCAAAATTCTGTATGAACCCCTGAAGTGTATGGGTACCCCTCAAGTTGCATGCTTAGTGCGTGTGAATATCAACGTCCTCTGTAGTAGTGTGAAGGACACAGTGTTGTTATGGTAACCATTGCTAGTTCTTGTGGCCTGCTCACTCACTCACTCACACTCACACACACACTCACACACACACACACTCACACACACACTCACACACACACTCACACACACTAACACACACACTCACACACACTCACACACTCACTCACTGACACACTCACTCACTGACACACACACACACACACAGGCAAATGGTCAGATTCTGTTTGAGGGCTTGCTGAAGCTGTACTGGGGTCTGAAGCAGCCCATCATTCTCTCTCCTGGTGTGGAAAGCAAAGTCCATCGCAGCTCTGTCAGGGGCTCTATCATGGACTATATGAACTTGGATGATGATTCCTACCAATTCATGATCGCAGAGGCAGAGTCAGAGAAGAAGAAGAGGGATGTAGAGAAGAGCGAGAGAAAGCTCCACGCCATTGTCAGCAGCGGATGGGACAGTCAAAGTGAGGATTGTGAGGGGGAGGGGGGGAGGGGTGTTGGTGAAGGAAGTGGAGGGGGGGGGGGAGGAAGTGTGAGTATGGGTGTGAGTGAGGAGAGTGATTGGGAGGGTGATTAAGAGGGTGTGGATCTGAAAAAGAAGTGACATGTTCATCTTTATGAGGGGATCTTTATGAGGGGATCTTTATGAGGGATCTTTATGAGGGGATCTTTATGAGGGGTAAAGGAGAGTGAAGGAATAAGCAGTGGAGAAGATGAGAGAAGGGTGAGGGAGGGTTGGTGCTTCTGGTTGAGGTGTTGCTCTTGCACAATCAACCCTTTACCTTGTTTATTTTGGATAGGAAGGGGAGAGGGTCTGGCTTGTTGTAGAGGGTTTTATTTCGAGCGTAGCATCACCCTAATCTCAGTTCTCGGAGCATTTGTGGTTGTGTGCGCGATAGAATCTCTGACGGTGAGAACAAAAGCATTTTCGTCGGCGTACCGGACCCATTCCCAGCTGCCATGCATAAGATGGAAAGGGTCATCAGATATACAAGGCACGTGTGAAGAGCAAGAGAAGTGGCGATTGTTGGTCAGGACAGGTTGCGACAAGCTGTGGGTGGAGAGGTGGAGACAACAGCTGTTGGTGTGTATGCTTGGTGGGTTAAGGGGGAGGTGGAGGTGATAGCTGTGAGTGTACATGGTGAGGGTAGTGGGCAGTGGAGGTGATAGCTGTGAGTGTACATGGTGAGGGTAGGGGGCAGTGGTGGTAATAGCTGTGAGTGTACATGGTGAGGGTAGGGGGCAGTGGAGGTAATAGCTGTGAGTGTACATGGTGAGGGTAGTGGAGGTGATAGTTGTGAGTGTACATGGTGAGGGTAGGGGGGCAGTGGTGGTGATAGCTGTGAGTGTACATGGTGAGGGTAGGGGGCAGTGGTGGTGATAGCTGTGAGTGTACATGGTGAGGGTAGGGGGGTAGTGGAGGTGTATTAGCTGTGAGTGTACATGGTGAGGATGGGGGGGCAGTGGAGGTGATAGCTGTGAGTGTACCTGTTAGTGCTGATGGTAGAAAGAGAACTGCACGAATTTTGGACTTTTGTCAGGACTGGACGGAGCAGTGTCTGATGCCGAGGGAAATGTAGGAGGTTCAGGGGCTGACTGGACGGAGCAGTGTCTGATGCCGAGGGAAATGTAGGAGGTTCAGGGGCTGACTGGACGGAGCAGTGTCTGATGCCGAGGGAAATGTAGGAGGTTCAGGGGCTGACTGGACGGAGCAGTGTCTGATGCCGAGGGAAATGTAGGAGGTTCAGGGGCTGACTGGACGGAGCAGTGTCTGATGCTGGACGGAGCAGTGTCTGATGCCGAGGGAAATGTAGGAGGTTCAGGGGCTGACTGGACGGAGCAGTGTCTGATGCCGAGGGAAATGTAGGAGGTTCAGGGGCTGACTGGACGGAGCAGTGTCTGATGCCGAGGGAAGTGTCTGATGCCGAGGGAAATGTAGGAGGTTCAGGAGCAAGTCCTGTGCATTGGCTTGGCTTCTGTTGGTACAGTAACTCTGAAAAGTTGATCCATTTCAGCACATTCTCACGGGCTCTGGAAACATTAGCCGGACAGACTTCACCCATGAATGAGATAGCCATACTTGTTTATATTGTACACAGCGGAAGGCTCTGCGGAAAGTAAGAGGAAAATTACAGTTATACGGTAACTGGTAATATCATAGCCCTCCTGGTTATAACTGGTAATATCATAGCCCTCCTAGTTATAACTGGTAATATCATAGCGCTAGTTATAACTGGTCAGACAACGCCTACGGAATGAGTCATGAATGATCATCTTGACAAAATATATGGAAGCCTGAAGGCGGCCGGTTCACAACATGATGCTGGCCCAGCGTTGCATTGCGTGTTGTCCTTTGACCCTTGAATCGCACTCGACAAAGATGGACACTGGTCCAACACTGCATTTCAGACACTGGCTAATCCATCGTCTGAAATACAGCGTCGGACCAATCACGTGTCGATCTTTGTTGAGCGCAGTTCGAAATGAATAGGTCAAAGGTCAATTGACAACATGCAACGCGATGCAACTCTCGGCCAGCGTGGTTACTGTGAACCGGCTTAAAACTCATTTTCCACCCACGCACTTGACCACATACTTACATTTTAATGCCTAATGGAAACAGTTGTTGGAGCTTCCTCTAGCTAATTTCAAATCTTTAGCACTTTGCAATCTGGAGATATTTATGTGGAGGTTTCGGGCATTCAGGTTTTGAGGTCCCTCCACTTTAGGGTCTAGTAACTTGCCTATAGTTATACCTATGAAAAATATTTTACTATCAAAAGAGAGCACACAGAGAGACCTATCTTTTGAGCTATATATCAAGTCCATACCATGAAGTTTGCAGAATCTACGGAGCTCTAGAGTGGTAACCATAAGTCAAAATTAAAAATTAAAAAAAATCCATTGTCCCCCCTTTTAAGTATTAGTACAGATACATACATGTGTGTACACTTCACCATATAGTCCATGTCTTAGCTCTTGTTCTTCAATTATTAACACATTTCCTTGGCTCTGGCACTAATTATGTGCCGTAGGTGTGGCTCTGGGACTGACTACTATACACTTACTACTACATCTATATGCCCATGTATCTCCTTGACAACTGCTGCAGGTCGTATGCCGATGAAGTTTGACGAGTCGGAAGAATTTGAGGAGTTATCTGACCTGACGGCCAGCCTGCCTGTGGGGGGGGCTAGGTCCAACAGTCTTCCAAGTGCTCTGGAGTCGAAGAGTAATGGGAGGCTGAGAATGGGCCGCACGTCCTTGCGCGAGTCCACGTCATCGAGCTCTGGAGACGAGATGGACGGGAACACGATGGGTGTGCCTCGTTCAATAGCCCGAGGAAACAGGTGGGCATGGTTTGGGGTGGGGTTCGAGGGATGACCAGTGCTGCCGTAACCTTTTCTAGGACCCCCTGAGATTCCCGGGGGTGCTTGGGACCATTCCAGGATGTTCTTCGTGAGGGTGACTGACTGTTCACTGGAAAACATTTGTACCCCTGAGGGTGCGTGGGTCTGTCCCGGGGTAACCCTTGTGAGGGAGACACGAGTATGACACAGGTACTGGAATGCTTGTGTCCCTGGGGGTGCGTGGGTCTGTCCCGGGGTAACCCTTGTGAGGGACACACGATATGACACAGATGCTGTGTTGTCTGGGGCTATCATCCCAAGAATACTCCCCACTGTTCATTACCCTTATCCTAGAATGCCCTACACTTCTAGGACTAACCCTAGAATATCTCCTAAAAATCCCCTAGCCCTAGCCATAGCCACAGCCCTAGCCCTAGCCCTAACCCTAGAATACCTCCTAGAAAGCCCCTAGCCTCAGCCCTAGGGGCCTAGCCCTAGCCCTAACCCTATAGAATACCTTCTAGAAAGCCCCTAGCTAGGCATAGCCCTAGCCCTAGCCCTAACCCTAACCATAGAATACCCCTCCTAGAAAGCCCCTAGCCCTAGCCCTAGGCATAGCCCTAGCCCTAACCCTAGAATACCTCCCCGAAAGCCGAGATATTCGGTATAGTCAGTAGCCTCACGAGGAACATCTTGGAACACCTCCAAGCATTCTGGCCCTGGGAAAGGTTACAGCACTACTGGGCTGATGGTTGGTCCAGAGTACTGCCAAGGCATTGTGTGTTGACGACAGTTTCCTTGGTTCTTTATATATCTCCTATCCCCCTCCCCTCCCCCACCCACCCCTCCCCTCCTCCTGTTCCTCCGCTCTCCTTCTCGCCCCTTCCTCGCTCCTCTTCCCCGCTCCTCTCTCTCACCCATGTGTGTGACAGCATGGAGCCAGGCTTGTACAACTCTCGCTCCCCAGTGCGCAAGAGGTCGGCTTCCTTCAGGAAGATTTCGAAACAGAAGAAAATGGAGGGGAGGTATTCGGAAGTGGTAAGGCAGGACCACCCACACGACCATAAGTGATGTGTATGAACATGTGCGAGGCTCAGCAGAAGTAACCTGTTAATGGGTGGTACCTTCTCCCCTCTCCCCCCTCCTCTTCCTCCGCTCTCCCCCCTCCTCTTCCTTCGCTCTCCCCCCTCCCCTCTCCTCCCCTCTCTTCCTCCCCTCTCCTCCCTCCTCTTCCTCCCCTCTCCCCCCTCCTCTTGCTTCGCTCTCCCCCCTCCTCTTCCTCCCCTCTCCTGCCTCCTCTTCCTCCCCTCTCCTGCCTCCTCTTCCTCCCCTCTCCCTCTCCTCTTCCTCCCCTCTCCTCCCTCCTCTTCCTCCGCTCTCCCCCCTCCTCTTCCTCCCCTCTCCCCCCTCCTCTTCCTCCCCTCTCCCCCCTCCTCTTCCTCCCCTCTCCCCCTCCTCTTCCTCCCCTCTCCCCCCTCCTCTTCCTCCCCTCTCCCCCCTCCTCTTCCTCCCCTCTCCTCTCCCCTCTCCTCTTCCTCCCCTCTCCCCCCTCCTCTTCCTCCCCTCTCCTCTCCTCCCCCCTCTCCTCTTCCTCCCCTCCCCCCCCTCCATTTCCTCCCCTATCCTCAATACAAAGCAGCCCAAACACCGTACACATGGTTCAGAATACTCACATTCTATTCATTCCATGAGTTGCCCAGCTGTGCGTAAAATTGAGGGCGTGCTCTATTCCTTGAACGTGACTGTACTGACAGGCATGCGCGCAATAAGTTCCATGAGATAATCTGGGCTCAAACAGGCTATAATTAATGATAATAATAGAGTTCGTGCTCTGGCCATCGTCCTGTACTAGTTTTGTCTTCTTCATAGTCAGCTCTGTCGCTTGTGAAGGGATCGTCACCATCAGTCCCTCCTATTTCTTTGCTGTGGTATTTTCCTGCATCGCTGGTGATATTTCCTGCAGCATATTCTGCCACTAGCCTGGGCTTTAAACAGTGAATGCTGTCATCATGTGACCCAGCTGTCATCATGTGACCCAGCTGCCATCATGTGACCAATCTGTCATCATGTGATCCAGATGCCATCATGTGACCCATCTGTCATCATGTGACCCATGTGATCCAGCTGCCATCATGTGACCCAGCTGTCATCATGTGACCCATGTGATCCAGCTGCCATCATGTGACCCATGTGATCCAGCTGCCATCATGTGACCCAGCTGTCATCATGTGACCCATGTGATCCAGCTGCCATCATGTGACCCAGCTATCATCATGTGACCCATTTGTCATCATGTGACCCATTTGTCATCATGTGACCCATTTGTCTCGACTGAAATGCTGCAACTTTTGATGGATTTGATCAAGACTTCAATGGTGACGGTTTTCCAAGCTTTCTCCACCCCCCACCCCCCAGACAGAGCAGTTTCTCTGGAACATTCAGACATATTTCCTGCTGGTGCGAGGTCTAATCAAGGTATATGGTGCCTCGGCGTAGTGTTCTACTACTATACATTAGTAGCACGGTCACACATGAGTGGCACGGTCCTTCCAATGTTTGCAGGAAAATGATAGGGGATGAATAGCACCAAGGGGTGGGCGGGGCATTGCTAAGGTTGGTATCCGGTCCCCCCCCCCCCCCTAAATGAAACCCTGATAATGAATGTTATTCTCCACAACCTTGTGTGTGGGGGTGGGGTGGGGGGAGGGGCTACATATGAGTGTGGTGGTGGCATTCCTACTGTTGTTATGGTGGGTGTGGTCACTTCTATATTTGTTGTTTACACCATGAAAGCGTGTCTGACCTGTTGTCCCTCTCTCCTGACCAGAGGCAATCTATATACTTTGCGCTGCAGCCTTACCAGTTCATCCCGCCCTACGGCTCTCCCACCACCGTGCGGGTCACCAGCATCATCCCCACCAAGGACGTCATTCTCATGTTGATGGCCAAGTACAAGGTAAAGGGTGGCTCACTCACATGCACACACCCCCACAAACATGCAACACACATGTACATGTACACACATGCATGCATGCACACATCACACACACAAATATACACACTCACACATACATTGTACACACACACGCTCACACATGCTCACATACACACGCTCACACACTCACACTCACACACACTCACACACACACACTCACACACACACTGTTCTTCTCACACAGCTGTGGAATTCTCTCATTAATTATTTTATCTATTGTTTGTTAATTTATTGTGATTTTATTGTTTCATTTATAAATATATTCATTGGTAAGCGAAGCGGGCCCCCAGTGGGGAGTGAGTTGGCTGGAAAACTTGGTGTTCCTGCCCATGGTGTATCTACATACATGTGTATGTGAATATCTACATACTCATGTGTTGTATCTACATACATACGTATGTGAATATCTACATACTCGTGTGGCGTATCTACATACATGTGTATGTGAAGATCTACATACTCATGTGTTGTATCTACATACATACGTATGTGAAGATCTACATACTCATGTGGTGTATCTACATACATGTACATGTGTATGTGAATATCTACATACTCGTGTGGCGTATCTACATACATGTGTATGTGAAGATCTACATACTCATGTGGCGTATCTACATACATACGTATGTGAAGATCTACATACTCATGTGGTGTATCTACATACATGTACATGTGTATGTGAATATCTACATACTCGTGTGGCGTATCTACATACATGTGTATGTGAAGATCTACATACTCATGTGGCGTATCTACATACATGTGTATGTGAATATCTACATACTCATGTGTTGTATCTACATACATGTACATACGTATGTGAATGTACATACTCGTGTGGCGTATCTACATACATGTGTATGTGAAGATCTACATACTCATGCAGTCAGCAAGTACTTACCCATAAAAAAAGTGTTCCCTGCCATAAATATGTGGGCTTATGTAAACCTACGAATGCACGTCATAATGAACTACATAGGAATGCTCGTCATAATGAAGGTTGTGAAAAAATTGGGGCCAGATTCGAGGTAGCTGCACGGGGAGGAAGGCGCGAACGAGCTGCATGGTTAGTAGCTGACAGGAAAGGATGAAGGAGTTTCACGCCGACAGAGCTACTGGATTCGTCAACATGCTCCAGCCATGAAGGAGGTGGAATACGCCATTTTTGTCATGAAGATGCAGAAACTGTTATCAATCTTTAGCTGCTGTAAGCAACGCGTGCACACACACACACACACGTACTGCCGCTCTCTCTGGGCAGAGAGAACTGGCTACATAGCTGGCATATGTACAGGAAGGATAACTGGTGCCTATAGCAATAGAGGAGCGATGTGCTGACGATGGAGGGCCTACTGAACACACTAAACAAGTGTCACGAGTGCCAACTATCACTTGATTAGCTTCTACACGGTCTTCCCTTCAGGATTCCGAGAATTCCTACAGAGAGCACTTCCTGATGACCTCACTCTTAGCATAGAAATAGCTTTCTATCTTCAAGGGAAGCAGCTGCCTAGAACTCTTACCAAAACTCCCCCCACAGCCAACACTAACACAGCACACTTCTGTTCCATAAATCTGCCATCCCACAATGTTGCAGGGCATCAGGCTGCTCGACCTCACAGCAGCTGGGAGTGTGTAAGGCCCCCCTTCAATACATACAGCTCTTGGCCACATGACAACACAAGCATTACATCATAATGACATCAACAGTGTACAAATGAGGACTGTATTATACTTCTGTAAATGGCCGTGTGCTCCACTAAGGCAAGGACACGTGGCTGGAGCAATGTAATCCAACATTACAGTGGACCCTCGCATATCCGAACGCATTGGGATGTACTGTGTTCGGATATTTTGACAAAATTCGAAAGCTCATTTGTTATCACAAACTCATGAATAAACTCATGAATATAATTAAAAATGCTGATTCGTCAGTATTTGAATAATTCCTAATATCATGAACGATTTTTATCCGCAAGGCCTTTGGCTGTGAGCAGCTTACTTCCTGGTCCTAGGAGGAGAAGCAGCTTCCATGCTGTCTCCACATCATGATCATGATGACATAATCATCATACACATATCGTCATACACATGTGTATGATGACATAATCGTCATGCATATTTACATGATGTCATAGCAATCATCATACACATTTAACCAGCTTGATAGGAGGTTGGCCCCACACGTGCCCAGCTTGATACTCTGCCACAAGAGGTTGGCCCCACACGTGCCCAGCTTGATAGGTCTCTGCCACAAGAAATTGGGCCCACATGTGCCCAGCTTGATAGGACTCTGCCACAAGAGGTTGGCCCCACACGTGCCCAGCTTGATAGGTCTCTGCCCACAAGAGGTTGGCCCCACCCACACGGGCCTAGCTTGATAGGGCTCTACCACAAGAGGTTGGCCCCCACACATGCCCAGCTTGATAGGTCTCTGCCACAAGAGGTTGGCCCCACATGTGCCCAGCTCGATAGGTCGCTCGCTTGATGTGCTCTATCAGGGCTGTTGGTGGCAGGTACTCAAACCTGCGAGATGATTGAGCGAATATCTTCTGGCGTGCTTGGCTGACTTCCATCAAAGGGCAGGCTACAGAGCATAGTGGGACGACAAAACCCTCGTGATGACGATCCCTCTGAAGAGAGTGTCAGAGGCTTTTCCTTCAGGTGGCATAATGCAGATGTGAGATGAGGCCTGGTTAGTTTGTCAAGCATATCATCCAGTTTGGCAGCCCATGCCCTCACATAAAACTCACGCTGGGTAGAAGAGACACTGCATCACATTCTCAAGGCTTGTCCACACTGCACAATAACTGGATGCGCATTGAGACACACTAGCTACCAAGAGAGTCTCAATGCGCGTCCAGTCACGACGTCGCGTCCACACTGACAAGACAATAAACCAAACGCGCATAAAAACCACTCCCAAGAAAACTGCACCCACGTCACGTGAGTAGTCGCCTTTGCACAATGGATACGGTATAGTTGTTGGATTTCTTCTGTTATGGACGAGATACCTACAGACGCGAAGGAAGCATATGCTGCAGAGGAGAAGAAGGATTTATAAATAGAAAAAGGCAATACAGTAGACGGATGGCGCTCCATGAACTCCATAAAAGAAGGCTGCGGCGGTAAAATTTTCGAAGTCTATTTTAGCTATAATAGTATTTAGCTTGATCTTTGCCTGCTATAGGTCCTTTGATTGTGGCAATGATGGCTGACTACCAGCATCCATCTGTGCGCCAGGTTTGGTGCAAGCCACGCAGTAAGCACTGGTGGGAATCAGCTACAACTTCATAAATGATTCTGTTTCTTTGTACTTCGTCGAGTAGCTCCTGGACACTGGCATGGCTCCACACACTGATCAGCGCTCTTGTTTCTTCATAGTTTCAGCCTGCAGCCATATCGCCAGCGTGGTTTATCTTTTAACGCGCACCCGCGTAATTAATTTTACGCTTGGATTTGTTGCTCTGGCTCGACTCAAACCACCTATCGAGGTGGACTGGACCTAATGCGTGTTAGGTCCAGAAATCGAATTCGCATTCAGTGTGGACGCAACAAACGCGCATTCGTAGAGATCTAACGTCTAGCGCGCATTCAGTGTGGACAGGCCTTCAGAGTCGGCATCACTCCACAAAACAGACAAAATCCACTCTGTCCTCTCCACCTGTTATTACTCAGCGTGCCTGTCTTGGCTGGACTTGGCGGTTCTTCAACTGTGTCACCGACCAGTTTCCCTTGCGATTTAATCGAGTGAGTTTGTTCAAGCTGGGTGTATCATGATTGCTTGACCAAAGTTTGCAGAAGATTAGCATTACTTGAAAGGGATTCGCGAAGATTCGTTGGTAAACGGTGACTGCCTGCAAATTGTGAAAGGGCTTCTTATCCTGCACCTCTGTCTTTACGCTTGCTTTGCTCTGGACATCTGATCTCCCCAGTAGCGCCATCGGTCTGGCAGAGTCAGCATACCGACCAGTTGACTTCCTCTGACACCATGGTTGCATTATGCTCGTGTAAACAAACAGATTGGATAGCTTCAATAATACATTTCAATGACATTTACAGCTCTATTTTGCCATAGTATATGATCTTGACTTTATCTTGTGACCTTGGTCTTGGATGATGATGACAACCTCTCCTTGGTCTTGGATGATGATGACAACCTCTCCTTGGTCTTGGATGACGATGACAACCTCTCTTTGGTTTTGGATGATGATGACAACCTCTCCTTGGTCTTGGATGATGATGACAACCTCTCTTTGGTCTTGGATGAAGATGACAACCTCTCCTTGGTCTTGGATGATGATGACAACCTCTCCTTGGTCTTGGATGATGATTATAACCTCTCCTTGGTCTTGGATGATGATGGCGACCTCTCCTTGGTCTTGGATGATGATGACAACCTCTCCTTGGTCTTGGATGATGATGACAACCTCTCCTTGGGCTTGGATGATGATGACAACCTCTCCTTGGTCTTGGATGATGATGACAACCTCTCCTTGGTCTTAGCTGATGATGACGACCTCTCCTTGGTCTTGGATGATGATGACAACCTCTCCTTGGTCTTGGATGATGATGACGACCTCTCCTTGGTCTTGGATGATGATGACAACCTCTCCTTGGTCTTGGATGATGATGACAACCTCTCCTTGGTCTTGGATGATGATGACAACCTCTCCAATTGCTGTAGATCATATGGTTTTGACTGAAACCAAATGGAACTCCGGAATCTACAAACAGAATTTGCTGTTTTGAGGTGCACTGTAGCAAGGCAAAATCAGTCAGTCTCCAAGCCCCAAATTCACCTAAATGAAACCCACTATTGAGTTTTTACAGTTTGGTGTGGTCAAAAGATGGTGCTTGTCGGCAAAGTCTATGTTTGGCTTGCTGTTGATCGGGTCAGAAGTAAAGTTGTTGACTTTCGAAGTATCTGAATCAAGGGAATGTGACGGTTAAATCAAATTTTTCTCCGCTGGCAAAAAAAAACACACAACCAGGGGATATTATTACCATGGGCAGGCAGCTGGTGCATCACTAACTAGAATCTGTCTTGGAAAGACATGCAGCCTGCCCCATTACACTGCAGTGAGGATTTTTTAATCCCTGTTGTAGCTGCCTGCTGTATTGAAGACTATAGTGTGCTATCAAGGCCCTCCAGGATCCAGCCCCTGAGCTGTTCAGGGAATAGCTCATTGAAACACACTCCATGGGCAGCTATATGCACCCAATCTAGTCTGCTGTCCATTTTAGGATGGTACATATATATATATATATATTTATATACACATGTATATATACATAAATATATATATATATATATTCATAAATATATATATATATATATATATATATACATAAATATATATATATATATATATACACTTAGAAAGTAGTTTTCTGGTGAAGGCTACAAATAGTGCTCAATGCTGTGTTAAAGCAGAGCTATTTTGAATAGTAATAATAGAAAAGTACTGGGATGGCTAGTCCTACTGCAGTTTCATGCTAATGCAATCATCGGGGACAATGAGCAACTGAGGTGGCATGTGAGCATATATGAGATGGGGCAGGCAAGTATATATATATACATGTATATATATATACATGATGTATATATATGTATATAAATATATATTATACATGTATATATATACATGAAACATAGATTCCTGAATCTTTCCTCCATAGCTTCAGATGCTGTTTGGATGCCAGAAGAGAGTACAAAAGACTTCAATGGAGCCTTTGTAGCGAAGTATTTTAAGTAACTTTCCTAACTACTAATTCATTCCGTTATTTGCTTGCTGCTTATATAAATAAATTCTCCTGAAGCAGGAAAATCCATAAAAACATCAACAACTGCCAATGAAAACGGAATCGAGGACCGGAAAATGGCTCTTTTTGGAAACGAAAAACATTGGGTCTAGATTGGGAGTGCCTTAAGGAATTGGCCTATTAATATCTGAGACACAGGTTTGGACTCTATTGGTGGCGGCCATTTTGGATTTATGCTAATTAGGGCAATCCCAAAAGGTGTGTCCTACAGTATATCTGGATTTGATCAGTACCTATCAAAGTTCATCTGTACCAAATTTGGTGATTTCTGCCAGATGTGAATGTTCGGTCCTGATACTGATTGGCAAGGGACTCTATGGTCAGACATTGTGGACTCTCCCTGTCTAGTTCAGTGATGCTGCCCTGATCATCCTTGCATATTTTCTATGGCCGGACATCGTGTACTGTCCCCCTGTGTTCAGTGATGCTGCCCTGATCGTCCTGACATATTTTCTATGGCCGGACATTGTGTACTGTCCCCGTGTGTTCAGTGATGCTGCCCTGATCGTCCTGGCATATTTTCTATGGCCGGACATCGTGGACTGTCCCCCTGTGTTTGGGCTGGTCCAGTGATGCTGCCCCGATCGTCCTGGCATATTTCCTATGCTCAGACTACAGTCGGATCTAGAGGGAGATCTCTCGGGTTGCTACCCCTCCAATCAATTATAGCCACACCCACATTATTGATGTGCTTATTAACTATATAATTATAGCATGCAAGTGCAAAGGACAAGCGTCTTGGAACCGTTTTTTTAGGACCTCACAAGTTGTTCAGTAGCATCATTCAAAAGTAAGCACTGCCTTGTTCTGTGATCTTGCTCATCATCACAGGTTCAGAGTACACATGGAACATGATGTAGTTCACACGTAGTCCAAGTCCCAGTTGCTGGGCAGCTGGTCATGTGCATATGCCAGCAATCACGTGCGTGAGAAAGGAGTGTATCAACAGGAATCGGGGGCTGTAGAAAGTGATCCAGAGACTTCATGCAGCTCACTTCTTCCTTGAAAACTGAGTGCAGACTGGCCGATTGTCATCATCATATACATAATAACACTGGGACCCTTCATACGAGTGTTCTGGGACAGACAGCACTGGGACAAGTGTTCTGGGACAAGCAGCACTGGGGCCCTTTATACGAGTGTTCTGGGACAGACAGCACTGGGTCCCTTCATACGAGTGTTCTGGGACAGACAGCACTGGGGCCCTTTATACGAGTGTTCTGGCTATTTTTTTGCCTGTGTTTCATTGGCAAAGTTGTCATCCAAAGAGACGTCATTGAGACTTGATCGCATGTATACATCTTAAACGCTTTCTCTCTCTCTCGCCTGTTTTTATCTCGCCTCTCTTTGTTACCCTCGCCACTCCTCTTGGCTCGATGTCTCCCTTCCCTTCCTCCTTTCACCGTGCCCTTGTCCAGTTCTCCTTCCATTCACACCCATCTATATCTTCCCCTTCTCCAAATCCTCCCTTCCTCCTCCTCCTCCTCCCCCCCTCCCCATAAGCTCGCTACAATCCTTCATTCCTTCAATGATATTCATGCTTCTAATTAGGAGTCACTGCAATGATATTCATAGCTTTTACATCGTTTATGTGCTCCCTGTCTGTTGATGTGCACCAGGTGGAGAATCCAGTGACGGACTTCGGGTTGTGTGTGATATACGACAGTGGCATCGTAGAGCTTCTGAGTGAAGACGACTATCCTTTGCAGCGCAGACTCAAGCTAGGCCCCAGCGAGGACATCGCTAAGGTCTTCATCGTGGAAGCAGATGTAGCCAGAGAAGAGCAATTGTCCGAAGAGGTCAGCCCGTGGGAATGTTTCTGTTTGGGGTGACTTGAGTTTGGTTGTGGCGGTCGTGTGATTGTTTGTTTGGCATGTGATTACCATGTGGTGATCATGTGATTCACATGTGGCTATGTAATGTCTGGTGGTCATGTGATTACCATGTGGCTGTAGCTTGTGGTGGCCATGTGATTAGCATGTGGTGGTGATGTGATTTATTGTGTGGTGTCCATGTGATTATTATGTGGTGGCCATGTGATTAGTGTGTGGTGGCATGTGACAAATCTGTGATGGGTATTCATACTCTTGTACTTTAGTAATGATGTAGTAGTGTTGTAGGTACTAGTATAGTAGTAGTAATGTTGTAGTTACTAGTATAGTAGTAGTAGTGTTGTAGTTACTAGTATAGTAGTAGTAGTGTTGTAGGTACTAGTATAGTAGTAGTAGTGTTGTAGTTACTAGTATAGTAGTAGTAGTGTTGTAGGTACTAGTATAGTAGTAGTAGTGTTGTAGGTACTAGTATAGTAGTAGTAGTGTTGTAGTTACTAGTATAGTAGTAGTAGTGTTGTAGTTACTAGTATAGTAGTAGTAGTGTTGTAGTTACTAGTACAGTAGTAGTAGTGTTGTAGTTACTAGTATAGTAGTAGTAGTGTTGTTGTAGGTACTAGTATAGTAGTAGTAGTGTTGTAGGTACTAGTATAGTAGTAGTAGTGTTGTAGTTACTAGTGTAGTAGTAAGTAGTGTTGTTGTAGGTACTAGTATAGTAGTAGTAGTGTTGTAGTTACTAGTATAGTAGTAGTAGTGTTGTAGTTACTAGTATAGTAGTAGTAGTGTTGTAGTTACTAGTATAGTAGTAGTAGTGTTGTAGTTACTAGTATAGTAGTAGTAGTGTTGTAGGTACTAGTATAGTAGTGTTGTAGTTACTAGTATAGTAGTAGTAGTGTTGTAGTTACTAGTACAGTAGTAGTAGTGTTGTAGGTACTAGTATAGTAGTAGTAGTGTTGTAGGTACTAGTATAGTAGTAGTAGTGTTGTAGTTACTAGTATAGTAGTAGTAGTGTTGTAGTTACTAGTATAGTAGTAGTAGTGTTGTAGTTACTAGTATAGTAGTAGTAGTGTTGTAGTTACTAGTACAGTAGTAGTAGTGTTGTAGTTACTAGTATAGTAGTAGTAGTGTTGTTGTAGGTACTAGTATAGTAGTAGTAGTGTTGTAGGTACTAGTATAGTAGTAGTAGTGTTGTAGTTACTAGTGTAGTAGTAAGTAGTGTTGTTGTAGGTACTAGTATAGTAGTAGTAGTGTTGTAGTTACTAGTATAGTAGTAGTAGTGTTGTAGTTACTAGTATAGTAGTAGTAGTGTTGTAGTTACTAGTATAGTAGTAGTAGTGTTGTAGTTACTAGTATAGTAGTAGTAGTGTTGTAGGTACTAGTATAGTAGTGTTGTAGTTACTAGTATAGTAGTAGTAGTGTTGTAGGTACTAGTATAGTAGTAGTAGTGTTGTAGGTACTAGTATAGTAGTAGTAGTGTTGTAGTTACTAGTATAGTAGTAGTAGTGTTGTAGTTACTAGTATAGTAGTAGTAGTGTTGTAGTTACTAGTGTAGTAGTAAGTAGTAGTGTTGTAGGTACTAGTATAGTAGTAGTAGTGTTGTAGTTACTAGTATAGTAGTAGTAGTAATGTAGTAGTACTACTAGTAGTAATAATATCGTACAGTAGTAGTAATAGTACAATAGTGAGTTAAGTATGACCCCTTACCAATCACATGGTAAAAGAGTCTAAAGGCTGGCTCACAACACGACGCTGGCCGAGCGTGACGTTGCGTCATGTTGTGAACCTCAAACGCAACGGAGCGCAGCGCAACGGAGCTGTATTCTCGATTAGAAAAAAGTTCTAATCCAGCGTCTGAAACGCAGCGTCGGACCAATCAGAATGCTATAATCTATCACGTGCCGCTGACCTGCAGTTTAGCCAATATCAAAGATGTCGATTGACGAAGAAAAGTTGCTGTCAGGAGCTTCCCCTGTTTGTGGCAGGTGACTGGAAGTCAGTGGCAAGTCAGGTAAGAATGGCCTAGCTATAACTACAGTAGCTATATAAAGAATGGCCTAGCTATAACTAGCTATAGAAAGAATGGCCTAGCTACAACTAGTTTCTATCGAGTGACTACAATTATCAACATATTGATACGATAGGTTGGAGAAGGAGCAACCTCAGAATACTGTTGCAAAAAGTGGAAGACACTGAGGGATCGGTATGTAAGGGAACTGAAGAAGAAGCGTCCCAGGAGTGTGATGCAGGTCCATGGTTATTTCATGCTGGCCAGTGTTTTCTGTCATCATTTTTACAGGACATCATTTGTGAACATTGAATTCCCCAAGAACCCTATTCCCCACCAATTATCATGAACATGAATTTATATAAAATATTTTAAGCCAATTTTGTGTACTGATATGTTGAAAATATTTACTAGATAATTTATTAATAGCACTGTGTGTTTATGTATGCCAAAACATTTATATTGCCAGGGGACTTCTCCAGCTGTGCCCCTGAAGTAGTCCCTGAAGGCATCTCTCGTGGAAGCAGCGGATCGTGAATACCTCAAGATCAATTGGACTTTATATAATGAACAAGGTACAAAGGTGAACAAGGTACAAAGGGGGGAAAAACCTGCTGCTTCCAGCACGTGATGGGACTCCATTCCAGTACATGGCTCTTCGTCGATGGTACAAACTGTTTATCGTCCTGTACGAAAGTTAGGACAGTGAGGTCTGCAAAATCATATGAGGATACTTCATGGCAGAGAGACCTAACAAACTAATTTTTTTAGCACTATATTTCTGAGTTGCCTGTAGCAAGAAATCTCAGAGCGAGTGCCAACCTTTCACCTGAGGAGATATCAGCTCTGACAGAGCTGTCATGACTCTGATGGGTCAGGTATGGACTGACCTATATATATATATATAATTAGGTAACTTATACTAGAGCATATACAAAGCATACCTCAGCTAAAAGAGAGTCAAACCTCTCCCTAGACATCCTCAAATATCTGAAATGACTCTCTGGGTCAGACAGCCTCATCTCTTGTAGAAGATTGTTCTAATCTCCATGCTGGGTACAGCGAGCGAATATAGGGCGTACCCACATCCTTCTCTTCCGCTTTCTTCGTCTCCTACTAGCCAATAGCAAGATCAAATCAAACTCTTCTTCGCTGCTGCTGTCAGTGCCGTCGCTTTTGTTATGCGCGGTTCGAAATGAATAGGGTCAAAGGTCAATTGACACACGATGCTGGCCGAGCGGAACGTTGCGTCATTTATGTTGTGAACCGGCAAACCCAACGCAATGCACCGCTCCGCTTGGCCAGAGTCGTGTTGTGAACCAGGCTTAAGAGTAGAATCAGTTTCATAATGTCGAAAAGCAAGCTAATGTGCCCATTTTGACAAAAGGGAGCGATTTCAGACCGTTTTTCCTCAAAACGCTCAAAAACGTCCCAGTTGGGGCAAAATAGAGCTTCTTTCGGTTAAAAGGGGGAGATTTCTCACTTACATGTAAGTGCTCTACTTGAACTTTTACTTGAACAAGCTAAGTTCGTGTAGATCAGCCTCTGGGAAAGATAACAAAGTGTCTTCAACACTGAAGGAATCGGGCACTTGAAAACCAAGAACCTGGCGTTGATTTCAATAGGTCATTTTATGGTGGACATTATTAAGAAATTACATATTAGCAGAGGAGGTTTGCTGCCTGTAACAAGTCAGGAGCTGCAGGAACTGTGTCTCTGCCAAGGAAGTCAGGGGAGCTGCAGGAACTCTGTCTCTGCCAAGGAAGTCAGGGAGCTGCAGGAACTCTGTCTCTGCCAAGGAAGTC
Source organism: Cladorhizidae sp. MBARI D1340-BT2 (assembly GCA_028752905.1). Classification (NCBI taxonomy): domain Eukaryota; kingdom Metazoa; phylum Porifera; class Demospongiae; order Poecilosclerida; family Cladorhizidae; species Cladorhizidae sp. MBARI D1340-BT2. The sequence continues at coordinate 16,632,648 of JAQNBH010000002.1, forward strand.
AGGGGAGCTGCAGGAACTGTGTCTCTGCCAAGGAAGTCAGGGGAGCTGCAGGAACTCTGTCTCTGCCAAGGAAGTCAGGGGAGCTGCAGGAACTATATCTCTGCCAAGGAAGTCAGGGGAGCTGCAGGAACTCTGTCTCTGCCAAGGAAGTCAGGGAGCTGCAGGAACTCTGTCTCTGCCAAGGAAGTCAGGGAGCTGCACGAACTGTGTCTCTGCCAAGGAAGTCAGGGGAGCTGCAGGAACTCTGTCTCTGCCAAGGAAGTCAGAGGAGCTGCAGGAACTGTGTCTCTGCCAAGGAAGTCAGGGGAGCTGCAGGAACTGTGTCTCTGCCAAGGAAGTCAGGGGAGCTGCAGGAACTCTGCCAAGGAAGTCAGGGAGCTGCAGGAACTCTGTCTCTGCCAAGGAAGTCAGAGGAGCTGCAGGAACTATGTCTCTGCCAAGGAAGTCAGGGGAGCTGCAGGAACTCTGTCTCTGCCAAGGAAGTCAAGGAGATGCAGGAACTCTGTCTCTGCCAAGGAAGTCAGGGGAGCTGCAGGAACTGTGTCTCTGCCAAGGAAGTCAGGGGAGCTGCAGGAACTGTGTCTCTTCCAAGGAAGTCAGGGGAGCTGCAGGAACTCTGTCTCTGCCAAGGAAGTCAGGGGAGCTGCAGGAACTCTGTCTCTGCCAAGGAAGTCAGTCAGGGGAGCTGCAGGAACTCTGTCTCTGCCAAGGAAGTCAGCGGAGCTGCAGGAACTGTGTCTCTGCCGAGGAAGTCAGGGGAGCTGCAGGAACTCTGTCTCTGCCAAGGAAGTCAGGGGAGCTGCAGGAACTGTGTCTCTGCCAAGGAAGTCAGCGGAGCTGCAGGAACTGTGTCTCTGCCGAGGAAGTCAGGGGAGCTGCAGGAACTCTGTCTCTGCCAATGAAGTCAGGGGAGCTGCAGGAACTGTGTCTCTGCCAATAGTGGACAGCTATGCTCTAGCTGCCAGCCAAGCTAAGTGGGAAGATGCCAGAGCACAGATTTTTTTACAGAAACCAGCAGCCAAATCAAACGATTCTTCCAGTGGTAACACCTTCAAGCTGACATAGATTCCAATGAGTCTGATGTTGTCTGTGACTGATGATGATGAAGGCTCTTCTTACCACCTGCAACAACATCCCTGCAAAGACCACCTGCAGGTACCAAGCAAACTCCCTGACTTCTGCCCTCCTGAAGAGACTATATTCACCACCTGGGGATCTTACAGTGCAGACCTTCACAGCAATGCTCAATCAGGCTTACTGAGTGTGCACTGGATACCAAATGCACTCATACCATATGGCAAAGTGGGATCAGCTTTTGTACATATCTGAACTGGCCAGTCTATTTGGGACATTTGCAACTGCTTCTGCCTTGGAATCAGTGGCAATCAAGGCCGCCATTGTCTTGCCGATCTTACTTCTGCAGAAGCCATCACGGACCTCAAAAATCAAAGACCACATTGGCTGCCTTCAGAGAAGACTGAGGACTTGGTTAGAAGGAGACCTACAAGAGCTGCTGTCGGAGGGAAGGACAATACAATAATGCCTGAGGAGTACCAACATCTCAGAGAAAAGGATAGCGTCCTAAGCATGATCTTTTGCAGGACGGATGTCTCTTGGGAAGACCAAGGCTGACCTTCGCCTTCTATCCAACAAAGATGGTGGAGCCACACTCCATCTGGATGAAGTGATTGATACGGATGCCTCTGGCAATCGGGATATCCTGGTGGTAGGGAAGCACCCACCATGTGCTCCAGTCAACTCAGATTCCATTGATCAGTGAGCTAGAGCTGGAACCAGTTCACCCAGTCATCATTGATGCTTTGGAAGCCAGGAGCGTAAGGTCAGCGGCTCTGCGCATGGAAGGAGGAGCCGGTCCTTCAGGGGTAGATGCTCGGGGGTGGAGAAGACTGTGCTGTTCCCATGCCTTAAATTGTCAGATGAACTTTGCCAATCCCTGGCAGCAACGGCAAGCGTCTCTGCACATGTTTGGCCGACTCAAATAGCAACTCAGCTCTCGTGGCGAGTAGACTGATAGCCTTGAACAAGAGCCCAGGAGTGCGTGCGTCCAATCGGTATTGGGGAGATTGCCAGGCAATTCATTGCCAAAGCAACATATCCTGTCAGTTCTGAAGGGTGACGTGCAAGATGCCGCAGGCTCAGTGTGGCTCTGCGCTGGCCAAGTGGCAGGGATTGAGACAGGTGTGCACACAATGATGACGATGAAACAGAAGCAGCTCCTGCATGCCTCCAACGCACTCAACACAACGCACTGAACACATTGAACAGACATATTGCTTTGCATAATGTACAGTGCATCTGTCCATTGCCGTCCACAGTTCTCACTAATACCTACAGAGAACCATCTGAGCTCTTCATGGATGGCAGTGTGCCACTCTCCGGGGAGGGCGCCTCCACACAAGGAACCCCCCAAGCCATGCCTGTGTATGCCATAGCCACAAACCCCCTTACCAACAAACGGCATGCGAAGGTTCGTCAGACGTGTATGCCGATGATCTGGTGTAGGGAAGCTAGTGGACCTCCATAAGTGGTGGGATAGATCAGCAGCTTGGGACCAGGTCATGGGTATGATACCAACGCCACCAAGACCTGACTCATCACAAAGGAGGAACACTATGCAGTTGCAAAGGAGGCATTTTCCAGGACGGAAGTGAAGATCACGAAGGAGGGAAGACCACACCTCCTTGGCGCTCCCTTGGGCTCCATTGAGTGCAAGCAGAAATTAAATTCCTGAAAGACAAAGTAGAGGGAGTGTGTGAGGAGATGGACACACTAGCTATGGTGGACTGCACTCAACCACGAGCAGTGTATGCAGCCTACACCCACAGGCTCACCAGGAAATGGTCTTTTCTGTCGAGGGTCGTTCAAGACACAGGGAAACATCTACAACCACTCGAGAATGTCATTCGCTTGCATACAGTACACATTATATTAGTACTAGTTCATACTAGTACTGTTGTGGGAGCAGTAATTGCATACAGTACACATTTACTAGTTCATACTAGTATTGTTGTAGGTGCAGTATTGCATACAGTACACATTATATTAGTACTAGTTCATAGTAGTGTTGTATGAGCAGTATTGCATGCAGTACACATTATATTAGTACTAGTTCATACTCTAGTAGTGTTGTATAAGTAGTAGTATCTATGGAACATGTGTTATCCATTAGCTAGCTACACCTTCTGAGCATCAACCCACCATACTTTTCACCAAATCAACTGGCAACATAAACCGGCTATAACTCGCATGACTTGGCTATCTCCAGGCAAGTCTCCTAGACAGTGCTCCAGCAAAAAGGGAGCTTATGAATTCCCTTACTGCCATGCCTAAGCCTTGTGGTTCTATCAAGGAAGATGAGCAAGCTAAATCAATGCTGCCATCATTGCTAACACTCAGAATCCTCCACCGACGAGGATCTTCCTTAGGCTCAGGAAAGCTCCTGCACTCGCATCTGCCTATGTTTCTGCAAGGGAAGGAATGTCACGAGTCTAAAGGTTAGACTAGCGAAACCACCTTGAACATTGAGAAGGTCAAACTCCAAATGGCCAAAAAGTGCGGCAGTCTATATAAATGTTTTCTTAACCTGGTAGCGAAAGATGCCACCATGCCTTAGGGCAGTAGTTGATATATAATCGAAACTCAAGCTCCAGTCCATGTTTCCGACAGTTTTGTGGTTCCATGCCGAACGAGCCGGTCACTTGGAATTAACTCCAACTCATGCGGTATAATAGAATTTTTTAATGATGGCGGTGGTTTCTTTAATAATAGCTGACCGGAAAGAATGCTGTAAAATTCTATCATTCTTAGTAGGTCGCTAGACAAACACACTGCCGCTCTTCAGTCACTGGCCAAGACCTCTCCAGCACTGACAAATGCCTTGTAACGCAATGATCACATCATGCACAGCACTGCACCTTCATCCCAAGCACAGCCCATTGTCTTCAGTCACTGGCCGAGACCTCTCCAGCACCGACAAATGCCTTGCAACGCAACATTCACCTCATGCACAGCACTGCGCCTTCATCCCAAGCACAGCCTCCATTGTCTTCAGTCACTGGCCAAAATCTCTCCAGCACCGACAAATGCCTTGCAACACAACAATCACCTCATGTACAGCACTGCACCTTCATCCCAAGCACAGCCCATTGTCTTCAGTCACTGGCCAAGACCTCTCCAGCACCGACAACTGCCTTGCAATGCAATGATCACCTCACCACAACACAGGTGCAACTCCGCTGCTTCTGGCCTTGATGATCAACAAAGGGATTCCAGTGACGCCCGTCCGAGCCTGCCGTCAAGCTTTCCCAGAAGTCGTCCATTGGGAGCCTGAAATGCCTTCATGGTTCCACACAGCAGAGTCGCCCTTTGCCTTTTGAGCTGGCGAAACTCTTCAATGGTTTTGCAGTTGCTTCCATCTTGGAATCGCTGGCAATGAATGCTGCAGTTGTTGTTATGCCCATCCAACTCATGCAGGAGCCGTACAGAAATTCTATGCGTTTAACGGCCACGCCACCTTCCTGTGGAGATGGCTGATGACCTGGATGGGTGAGGACCTACAAGAGAGCTTGTTTTTCGAGGGGAAGAACAATTCGGTTACATTTCAAAAGTCGGGAGGAGAGGCTTGCCGGATCTTTTATCACGTTGACGCCACATGGGAGGACAAAGGCTCTCCTGCGTCTTTTGGGGGAAGAAGGGAACCAACGCCCACCTCAATTGAGTGAAGTGGTTATGACCTACCATGAAGTACAAGAGATATGCTTGACAAGCGTCCACCAGTCGCGCCAGTCAACCTAGGATACATTGCGGATGCTGAACCTGATGTTACTCTCCCGTTCATCTTTTGTTCAGCTGTAGCAGGTGTGACAGGACGTGGTCAAGTCGATCTTGAAAAAGATTATGCACTTCTGTCAGCACACACTTGAGACTAGATGTTCGTTGAAGACGTCACAAATACTTGAGTCCTTGTATTGCATATCTGAATGCTGTCTAGAGTGTTGTAGCTTGCATGGCGCCAGGTATTATTTGTAAGTGAAATTTTGAGTGAGTTCCTCAAAATCGATATCAGTTTGGTGTGCACAGTTCTCTTGAGGCAGTAAAAAAGAGGTTATTGTACTAGTAGAACTAGTATAGTAGCAATAGTATAGTACTAGTATAGTAGTAGTATAGTAGTAGTAGTATAGTAGTACATATCTCCAGGTCATGGGGGGGGGGGGGAAGGGTGAGGTGTCTAGCATATGATTGGTGTCACGTACAGTGGTTGCAAGTAGTAGTAGTATAATAGTATAGTAGTAGTAATAGTACTAGCATAGTAGTAGTAGTACTAGTATAGTAGTAATAGTACTAGCATAGTAGTAATAGTACTAGTATTGTAGTTGTATAATAGTAATACTAGTATAATAGTAGTATAGTAGTCGTTGAGTGAAGTGAGACACTGTATGATCTAGAAATCCTTTTTTACCCTGAGGCGCACGCGCATGCTCATCACTCGGAGCAAACAGCCTCCGTATATCTGTGCAGAACTGCAACATCACAATTCTGTTGCAGTGCTAAGCGATGGTTCAGTGCACACGCACAACGATGAAAATAAGGCTAGGGAAGAGCTAGAACTTTAGACTACGAAAAAGCAATTTTTGTCCAGGCATGCATGGATATCCCGTGGAGCAATCCACTGAGGCTTCCATCCGTACGTACATGCATATCCCGTGGAGCAATCCACCGAGGCCTCCATCCGTACGTACATGCCTATCCCGTGGAGCAATCCACCGAGGCTTCCATCCGTACGTATATGCATATCCCGTGGAGCAATCCACCGAAGCTTCCATCCGTACGTATATGCATATCCCGTGGAGCAATCCACCGAAGCTTCCATCCGTACGTACATGCATATCCCGTGGAGCAATCCACAGAGGCTTCCATCCGTACGTACATGCATATCCCGTGGAGCAATCCACCGAAGCTTCCATCCGTAGGTACATGCATATCCCGTGGAGCAATCCACCGAAGCTTCCATCCGTACGTACATGCATATCCCGTGGAGCAATCCACATAGGCTTCCATCCGTACGTACATGCCTATCCCGTGGAGCAATCCACTGAGGCTTCCATCCGCATGTACATGTATATCCCGTGGAGCAATCCACCGAAGCTTCCATCTGTAGGTACATGCATATCCCGTGGAGCAATCCACCGAAGCGTACGTACATGCATATCCCGTGGAGCAATCCACAGAGGCTTCCATCCGCACGTACTGTACATGCATATCCTGTGGAACAATCCACCGAAGCTTCCATCCGTACGTACATGCATATCCCGTGGAGCAATCCACAGAGGCTTCCATCCGTAGGTACATGCATATCCCGTGGAGCAATCCACCGAAGCTTCCATCCGCACGTACATTGCCACTCGGCTTTGCTCAGCACCCAGTGGTTGAACATTGCAGTAGTAGTAGTAGTAGTAGTAGCATATTGTCGTGGATGGAGTATTTCAGCGAGTGGTGGAATGTGTGAAAGTTGAGAAGCTTATAATGATTGTGAAGTAGCGCGTTATTATTGATTCGCTCTGTTTCTACAGGTTCAGACGTGGATCAAGTTTTCAGTGGCAGAACTCCAACACTTTGCCAGAAAGTTTGAGGAGGAAGAAGAGAGGGAGCTGGCTAAGATTCGGAAAAAGTATGTGGATGATGGGGAGGGAGGGCTGGGAGTGGGAGGAGAGTGGGCGTGGTGGTGGGGAGGAGCGAAGTGGGCATGATGGGGTGGGGGGGGTTGGAGGGAAATATGTGAATGATGATAGGATGGATGCCCCCCCCCCCCTGGAAATTTAAAATTCATTAGAAACTTTGTCACATCTTTAACCATCATGCCCCCCCCCCCTTAATATCCAGATTCCTCCAGTTGCCCCCCTTAATATCCAGATTCCTCCAGTTGCCCCCCCTTGGAATGAAACCCTGGATGGCCTTGGTATTGGTGTGAATGTGGTGTGAAGGGTGGTAACCGTGGTGAGGAGAGATGAGGAGAAAATGGTTTATTGTGTGGGGGGGGGGCAGAAGAGGAAGGCAGATAAGGTTGTATGCACAGAGAAGCGGGGATAGAGGAAGGGGGGAGGATACCTTCGGAGATGAGAAGGAGGCAAATCCAGATGGGAGAGGCGTGAGGTGACTTTGAAGTGAGGGGGAGGGGTTGCTTGCTGACAGGGTCATGTGATGATGATTACATGATTCCTCCCTGGCTGGGGGTGTTCCTACCATTTGCCACTCTCATTGTTGATGATTACATGATTCCTCCCTGGCTGGGGGTGTTCCTACCATTTGCCACTCTCATTGTTGATGATTACATGATTCCTCCCTGGCTGGGGGTGTTCCTACCATTTGCTACTCTCATTGTTGATGATTACATGATTCCTCCCTGGCTGGGGGTGTTCGTACCATTTGCCACTCTCATTGTTGATGATTACATGATTCCTCCCTGGCTGGGGGTGTTCCTACCATTTGCTACTCTCATTGTTGATGATTACATGATTCCTCCCTGGCTGGGGGGTGTTCCTACCATTTGCCACTCTCATTGTTGATGATTACATGATTTCTCCCTGGCTGGGGGTGTTCCTACCATTTGCCACTCTCATTGTTGATGATTACATGATTCCTCCCTGGCTGGGGGTGTTCCTACCATTTGCTACTCTCATTGTTGATGATTACATGATTCCTCCCTGGCTGGGGGGTGTTCCTACCATTTGCCACTCTCATTGTTGATGATTACATGATTTCTCCCTGGCTGGGGGTGTTCCTACCATTTGCCACTCTCATTGTTGATGATTACATGATTCCTCCCTGGCTGGGGGTGTTCCTACCATTTGCCACTCTCATTGTTGATGATTACATGATTCCTCCCTGGCTGGGGATGTCCCTATCATTTGCCACTCTCATTGTTGATGATTACATGATTCCTCCCTGGCTGAGGATGTCCCTACCATTTGCCACTCTCATTGTTGATGATTACATGATTCCTCCCTGGCTGGGGGTGTCCCTACCATTTGCCACTCTCATTGTTGATGATTACATGATTCCTCCCTGGCTGGGGGTGTTCCTACCATTTGCCACTCTCATTGTTGATGATTACATGATTCCTCCCTGGCTGGGGGTGTTCCTACCATTTGCTACTCTCATTGTTGATGATTACATGATTCCTCCCTGGCTGGGGGGTGTTCCTACCATTTGCCACTCTCATTGTTGATGATTACATGATTCCTCCCTGGCTGGAGGTGTTCCTACCATTTGCCACTCTCATTGTTGATGATTACATGATTCCTCCCTGGCTGGGGGTGTTCCTACCATTTGCCACTCTCATTGTTGATGATTACATGATTCCTCCCTGGCTGGGGGTGTTCCTACCATTTGCCACTCTCATTGTTGATGATTACATGATTCCTCCCTGGCTGGAGGTGTTCCTACCATTTGCCACTCTCATTGTTGATGATTACATGATTCCTCCCTGGCTGGGGGTGTTCCTACCATTTGCCACTCTCATTGTTGATGATTACATGATTCCTCCCTGGCTGGGGGTGTTCCTACCATTTGCCACTCTCATTGTTGATGATTACATGATTCCTCCCTGGCTGGGGGTGTTCCTACCATTTGCCACTCTCATTGTTGATGATTACATGATTCCTCCCTGGCTGGGGGTGTTCCTACCATTTGCCACTCTCATTGTTGATGATTACATGATTCCTCCCTGGCTGGGGGTGTTCCTACCATTTGCCACTCTCATTGTTGATGATTACATGATTCCTCCCTGGCTGGGGGTGTTCCTACCATTTGCCACTCTCATTGTTGATGATTACATGATTCCTCCCTGGCTGGGGGTGTTCCTACCATTTGCCACTCTCATTGTTGATGATTACATGATTCCTCCCTGGCTGGGGGTGTTCCTATCATTTGCCACTCTCATTGTTGATGATTACATGATTCCTCCCTGGCTTGGGGTGTTCCTATCATTTGCCACTCTCATTATTGTTGTTGCTGTGTTTACATTTATGCAAAGATTCTCGTGGTGGAAAGATGCAATGCTGGAGCAGCAACGGAATGGTAACACGGAGTGGCACCAGACGGATGTCTAGCACCTCCATCACAGCGTAGCACTTCCCCCCCCCCGCCTCCAACCTTCGCTTTCTTCTAAATGAGACCACACCTCCATATATGTCTATTTGCATGCATCAGTTCAGGTATGCATCGTCTGGATGTGATGGAAGACACTTAGCTTCTCCTCATCCTCCCTCCTTCAAATTATTCACGTCCTGCCGTTTCTTCGTTCCTTCAAACACGCCCTCTCTTCTTCAACTCCGCATCTCTTCAAGTTTCAAAATACGTGCCTTACAAAACTGGTGGTGGGTGCATTCTTTTTATAGTGCCCACCTCATTATCTGTAGGAACTGTTGAGCACCTGTTTATTTATTAGTTAGTGTCTAGATTCAGACGCATCAATTTATTGTTGTTGTTGTTGTTGTCCTGCACGCTGTTCCTTTGACGCGTATAACAAGTCGATTTGTTTTGTGGTGTTGTGGTGTATTGTATCATGTGCGATTGTTACTTTCGTACGGTAATTCACGTCCCATACGCTCACTGGTTTGCAATTTTTTTAAAATTTCATTAGACATTTATGCTGTATACAGATACCAGAGAAATTTTGGTGGCATGGAAAATTGTGGTTTTAGGCTGGTAGTATTTTACGTGAGATTGTGTTCTACTTGGCACATCCAAGTGGTGTAAAGGGAAAAAATCTTATTAGACCCTTTTGAGTGATGTGTCAAGAGAGATGGGTGGAACAGTGGGAGGGGCCAACTTTACCTTGTTTCCATAGTTGCTAATAAGCACGTTTTGGGGGGGGGGGGTGTTTTTTGTGTTTTTTTTTTTTTTTTTGCAAGACTTGTTTCTACATTATTCATGACTTGCCTCTTCAATACACTTCTCTCTCCCAAAGTTGGCAATTTCTATTTGTGGTAGTCGTGGTGCAAGCACAACCTTAATGTAAGTGAATGGCTATAGTCCACTAGCTAGCTACAAACAGTGGTCCTGCTCTCTCCACTAGCTAGCTGCAAACAGTGGTCCTGCTCTGCCAACTAGCTAGCTGCAAACAATGTTCCTGTTCTGCACACTAGCTAGCTGCAAACAGTGGTCCTGCTCTACCACTAGCTAGCTGCAAACAGTGGTCCTGCTCTGCCCACTAGCTAGCTGCAAACAGTGGTCCTGCTCTGCCCACTAGCTAGCTGCAAACAGTGGTCCTGCTCTACCCACTAGCTAGCTGCAAACACTCTGCCCACTGGCTAGCTGCAAACAGTGGTCCTGCTCTGCCCACTGGCTAGCTGCAAACAGTGTTCCTGCTCTGCCCACTGGCTAGCTGCAAACAATGTTCCTGCTCTACCCACTAGCTAGCTGCAAACACTCTGCCCACTGGCTAGCTGCAAACAGTGGTCCTGCTCTGCCCACTAGCTAGCTGCAAACAGTGGTCCTGTTCTGCTCATTAGCTAGCTGCAAACAGTGGTCCTGCTCTACCCACTAGCTATCTGCAAACAATGTTCCTGCTCTACCCACTAGCTAGCTGCAAACAGTGGTCCTGCTCTGCCCACTAGCTATGTAGCTGCTGCAAACAATGTTCCTCTACTGTATACTACTCTACTGGACGAAGTATGAATTTGGTCAGTGGTGCTTGTGGCTTAAGTAAGTTGACCAATACCTTTGGGTGGTCATAGGCCAGGGTACTGGAGGTTGTCTATAGCTATATGGTATGTGCACTGGTGCACTGAAATTATGGTCTTGTACAGGAGGTAGCTTTGGCAAGAAGATCTCTCGCAAGAAGATCTCTCAAAAGAGGGGACTACTATACAATCCAATCTTGTGTTGGTGCAGTGTGTATCCCCATAGAGCTATTGCCAACCTACTTCAACCTGCCTCTAGGGTGATGTTGGTCCAGTGTGTATCCCCATACAGCTATTGTCAACCTACTTCAACCTGCCTGAACCCAGTGTGGTGTTGGTCCAGTGTGTATCCCCATACAGCTATTGTCAATCTACTTCAACCTGCCTCAACCCACTGGTGTTGGTCCAGTGTGTATCCCCATAGAGCTATTGTCAACCTACTTCAACCTGCCTCAACCCAGTGTGGTGTTGGTCCAGTGTGTATCCCCATACAACTATTGTCAACCTACTTCAACTTGCCTCAACCCAGTGTGGTGTTGGTCCAGTGTGTATCCCCATAGAGCTATTGCCAACCTACTTCAACCTGCCTCAACCCAGTGTGATGATAGCATGCCCTTTCCAATGTGCATTTATTGTATAATTATATACAAGAACAGACAAACTTAAAAAAATATATAATGCACAAATATATATATTCCCTAGCATTGTTTTACAGCTCGTCCCTGTGATCATATAATGACACACATTTTTGCGTGTCCATAAGCATGTATCTCTTGGCAATCCTGCATGCAAGGTGAAGATTGCTAATGGGAAAGTCCGCAACAACCTTGACAATGTCTTCCCAATTTGGTTGGTTGTTCTTGAAGTAATATGTGAGGCACTCGTGCTTCTTCAAGATGTCTTCTCTTTCGCTGTACTTCAACCTCTCCATGATAGCGTCGTGCACGCGGAGGTTTATGCAGAGGCTCTCCCAGTTGCCAACTTCGTTGGTCGCTGAAAAAAGATCGGTTTTTTCTTTTATTGGGAAGTCATCGTGTCTTCTTGATCCAAGAAGTTGGGAAGATGTGTCTGAAAAATCTGTGCATGCGTTCATTTATCACTCGGGAGAAAATAATGTACATATATATATATAAGTCCATGCAACTTTAAAAGTCCATGCATACCCTAGTCCATGCATACTCTAGTCCATGCATACCCTAGTCCATGCATACCCTAGTCCATGCATACCCTAGTCCATGCATACCCTAGTCCATGCATACCCTAGTCCATGCATACCCTAGTCCATGCATACTCGAAAAGTCCATGCATACTCGAAAATTTCATGCATACTCGAAAAAAGTTCATCCATACTCTAAAACTCCATGCATGCTATATATGAAAGTCCATGTAAAATATACTCCAACCATCTTTCATGCATACTCTAAAAGTCCATGCATACTATATATGAGAGTATGCTCAAACCATCTTTCATGCATACTCTAAAAGTCCATTGATACTATGAGAGTCTATACTCGAACCATCTTTCATGCATACTCTAAAAGTCCATGCATACTATGAAAGTCTATACTTAAACCATCTTTCATGCATACTCTAAAAGTCCATGCATACTATATATGAGAGTATGCTCAAACCATCTTTCATGCATACTCTTAAGTCCATGCAAACTATGAAAGTCTATACTCGGACCATCTTTCATGCATACTCTAAAAGTCCATGCATACTATGAAAGTCTATACTCGAACCATCTTTCATGCATACTCTAAAAGTCCATGCATACTATGAAAGTCTATACTCGAACCATCTTTCATGCATACTCTAAAAGTCCATGCATACTATGAAAGTCTATACTCGAACCATCTTTCATGCATACTCTAAAAGTCCATGCATACTATATGAGAGTATGCTCAAACCATCTTTCATGCATACTCTAAAAGTCCATGCATACTATTAAAGTCTATACTCGAACCATCTTTCATGCATACTCTAAAAGTCCATGCATACTATATATGAGAGTATACTCAAACCATCTTTCATGCATACTCTAAAAGTCCATGCATACTATATATGAGAGTATGCTCAAACCATCTTTCATGCATACTCTAAAATCCATGCATACTATGAAAGTATACTCGAACCATCTTTCATGCATACTCTAAAAGTCCATGCATACTATGAAAGTCTATACTCGAACCATCTTTCATGCATACTCTAAAAGTCCATGCATACTATATATGAGTATGCTCAAACCATCTTTCATGCATACTCTAAAAGTCCATGCATACTATGAAAGTCTATACTCGAACCATCTTTCATGCATACTCTAAAAGTCCATGCATACTATATGAGAGTATGCTCAAACCATCTTTCATGCATACTCTAAAAGTCCATGCATACTATTAAAGTCTATACTCGAACCATCTTTCATGCATACTCTAAAAGTCCATGCATACTATATATGAGAGTATACTCAAACCATCTTTCATGCATACTCTAAAAGTCCATGCATACTATATATGAGAGTATGCTCAAACCATCTTTCATGCATACTCTAAAATCCATGCATACTATGAAAGTATACTCGAACCATCTTTCATGCATACTCTAAAAGTCCATGCATACTATGAAAGTCTATACTCGAACCATCTTTCATGCATACTCTAAAAGTCCATGCATACTATATATGAGAGTATGCTCAAACCATCTTTCATGCATACTCTAAAAGTCCATGCATACTATGAAAGTCTATACTCGAACCATCTTTCATGCATACTCTAAAAGTTCATGCATACTATGAAAGTCTATACTCGAACCATCTTTCATGCATACTCTAAAAGTTTATGCATACTATGAAAGTCTATACTTAAACCATCTTTCATGCATACTCTAAAAGTCCATGCATACTATGAAAGGCTATACTCAAACTATCTTTCATGCATACTCTAAAAGTCCATGCATACTATGAAAGTCTATACTCAAACTATCTTTCGTGCACAATGATTGAGTTTTGGATGCAGAAAAAGGGGTGTAGTTGGGAAATGGTTGTGATTACATCAGTACAATAGGGAGAGTTGGTCCAGGGGTCTATCTGCCTGTCGATTCAATTGCCCCAACCATGAAGGAAAAAAACCATCCCCACAAACATCATTGTAAAAACATCAAAATCCCAATGTAGGCAAGCTTGACTAGCTCTTCTAGGTTGTTATATATAATTACTAAGAGCAAGCTAAGAACGTGGTCTCTGATTGGGCATGAAGTACCTGAATTGACACTGTCACAACGGACACAGTGACAGGTACAGCAGCCCCTGTGAAAGCAGAGGGGTGGGGCATAGGCCCTCGATGAAGGACTGAATGGGGAGAGAGTCTGAGTGGGGTAACTATCCACTCCTCTCTAACTCCCTGGTGGTGAGCCAAATTGACAATTTTGGAGCAAGTTCTCGGTTGATCGTCAACAATGCTTCAAAAACTGAACACTATCTTCCATCATAAAATCATAATCATGTCAATAATTATCGTTTTTCACCAATAACTGGTCCCTAATGGGGGACTCCATGCTTCCCTTCCCCCCGGCCGCCACTGCACCTACTAAAACAAAGGAGGTGGTATCATTAGAGGTGGGTGGAGCAATGGGATGGCCAACTTTGTACTAGAAACGAAAGCAAGTCTATGATAAATGATAAAGAAACAGTAGATGTACATGTTCTTTACAGATGACGGTTGCTCAACAGATGCCCTGCAACACAGCACTGGCTGGTGGTTGCTCACCAGATGCCCTGCAACAGCACTGGCTGGTAGCTCCTCACCAGATGCCCTGCAACACAGCACTGGCTGGTGGTTGCTCAACCGATGCCCCTGCAACACAGCACTGGCTGGTGGTTGCTCAACAGATGCCCTGCAACCAGCACTGGCTGGTGGTTGCTCAACGGATGCCCTGCAACACAGCACTGGCTGGTGGTTGCTCACCAGATGCCCTGCAACACAGCACTGGCTGGTGGTTGCTCACCAGATGCCCTGCACTGGCTGGTGGTTGCTCACCAGATGCCCTGCAACACAGCACTGGCTGGTGGTTGCTCAACCGATGCCCTGCAACACAGCACTGGCTGGTGGTTGCTCACCAGATGCCCTGCAACACAGCACTGGCTGGTGGTTGCTCACCAGATGCCCTGCAACACAGCACTGGCTGGTGGTTGCTCACTGGATGCCCTGCAACACAGCACTGGCTGGTGGTTGCTCACTGGATGCCCTGCAACACAGCACTGGCTGGTGGTTGCTCACTGGATGCCCTGCAACACAGCACTGGCTGGTGGTTACTCAACAGATGCCCTGCAACACAGCACTGGCTGGTGGTTGCTCACCGGATGCCCTGCAACACAGCACTGGCTGGTGGTTACTCAACAGATGCCCTGCAACACAGCACTGGCTGGTGGTTGCTCACCGGATGCCCTGCAACACAGCACTGGCTGGTAGCTCCTCACCAGATGCCCTGCAACACAGCACTGGCTGGTGGTTGCTCAACCGATGCCCTGCAACACAGCACTGGCTGGTGGTTGCTCACCAGATGCCCAGCAACACAGCACTGGCTGGTCGTTGCTCACCAGATGCCCTGCACTGGCTGGTGGTTGCTCACCAGATGCCCTGCAACACAGCACTGGCTGGTGGTTGCTCACTGGATGCCCTGCAACACAGCACTGGCTGGTGGTTGCTCACCAGATGCCCTGCAACACAGCACTGGCTGGTGGTTGCTCACCAGATGCCCTGCAACACAGCACTGGCTGGTGGTTGCTCACCAGATGCCCTGCAACACAGCACTGGCTGGTGGTTGCTCACCAGATGCCCTGCAACACAGCACTGGCTGGTGGTTACTCAACAGATGCCCTGCAACACAGCACTGGCTGGTGGTTGCTCACCAGATGCCCTGCAACACAGCACTGGCTGGTGGTTGCTCACCAGATGCCCTGCAACACAGCACTGGCTGGTGGTTCAACAGATGCCCTGCAACACAGCACTGGCTGGTGGTTGCTCACCAGATGCCCTGCAACACAGCACTGGCTGGTGCTCACCGGATGCCCTGCAACAGTGTGGGCTTTGCTCCACTCACCAATTGCTGTTCATGTTACTATATGATGTGCACGAATAATGTATAGCATTTATCGCAAGGTTTGAGTGAATAGCAATCATGACTTGACATTTCCTAACTTCAGATAGGCCAACTTTTTGTGACCAAAATGTGTGGCACATGGACACGCGAGCCTTTTGGGGGAGGGGGGGCAGGAGAGGGGGAATTTGAAATCAAATGCTTGTGGTGTTTTACTGCAACCCCAGACATCAAATCCATTCACTTGATGGGTCACTAAGTGCAATGATTCTTGTTCGAGACAGTTGATTTGGGCTTCATGGCAGGGGAAGTATATAGTGACACTTGCTTCCAGATGCCCCCAAAATCTTCCTGTATTGGATATATTTTGCATTTTCAGGATCTGACCGTTTCACAAAACTTGAATATTTCTTCGGGTTGCGAAATAAATTTGGTTGTCCTCCAGACTTGGCATGTGCAGTAGTTCATGCTAGCTTTCTAGATGGAGTTGTAAAACCTGTTTGGTATTCACTGAACGTCTAAAGAGGCGATTGTAGAAATTCAGCCGGTGGAGTTTGCATGGCATCTTAATTTTGAAGTAGGCGGAGCCATCGTAATTAGAGGGTGATGGTCATACAGATGACAGTGAGAGGAGCTGGCCTCTATAAGCTAGCTACTAGCGAGATCATGGAGGGAGATGTATCATTCAGCACAGTCATCTCCAGCCCATAGCTGACCAAAGTTATGTAATATTCAAGAAAAAACTGGTGTTATAGGAGTAGTTACTCTCTCTCTGTAAGATAGCCTCCATCAGTGGATGTGCCACTCTTGAGTGAAGCCTTAAACTCCACTGTGGATTGCTTGGCTGGATTGAATGAGCCTAGACCTCCAAGCCTTGCTGGCAGAGCCACTAACTGCTGCTCTAGTTTGTTGAATGGTGGCTGACCTGTCAGGGTTGGAAGTAGCTTACACCACTATTACTACACTATACTACTGTTATACTACTATTACTACTACTATACTACTACTACTGTTATACTTCTATTACTACTACAGTACTATACTACTACTGTTATACTTCTATTGTACTATACTACTACTGTTATACTGCTATTACTACTGCTAGTACTACTACTACTGTTATACTACTATTACTACTACAGTACTATACTACTACTGTTATACTACTATTACTACTGCTAGTACTACTACTATTATACTACTATTACTACTGCTAGTACTACTACTACTGTTATACTTCTATTACTACTACTAAACTACTACTATTTAGTGGACATTGTATAGTATACTTGGACATTGTATACGTACGACTCCTTACCTGATCGACCCTTTACCCAATACTCAGTTGTTGCTTTGGAGACGCATGATATTTGCATTCAGTTCAATCCAAGAAGTAAAGGCGTACGGCGCTATCCTTTATGTGTGCAACAACTCTTGTATAGCTTCTATTAGCCAACTACAACAGCAGCCTAGGAAAGGAAGGCATCCAGAGAGTGCAATTCACGGCGCTTCCAATTGAAGAGCACCACCACGATGGAAGCTGTCAGATGTCCTTTCCCGGGCTGTGTCTACAGTACCCCAGCGGGTGTTGACCCAGCAGTGGCGGCAGTGGTCTTGTCAACCCATGCCATGACCCACAGCAGCGCTACCAAGGCCAAGCCCGCCCCCGTGAAACGGCCTGAAATCTCATCCGGCGGGCACGACTGAAGGTTGGTCCTACTTTACGATCAGATGGAAATCATACTCGCAGGCAGTGCAGCTATCAGGCCGAGACACCTCAGTCCAGCTCCTTGAATGCTGTGACGCCAAGTTGCGTAGGGATCTCACCAGAAACGCCATCGGACCCACCCCACTGGAAGAGATGACGGAGGCAGACCTACTCAAGGCCATCAGAGCATTGGCTGTCAGGGAGGAGAACCCCAAGGTGGCCAGGGTGGCCCTGAGTAGGATGTCCCAGGATCGGGGAGAACCAGTCAGGGCTTTGCGGCCAGGCTCCATGGCCAAGCTGAAGTGTGCCGGTTCACGAAGAAGTGCGCCGGCTGTGACCGCATCTCGAACCAAGGGGAGGAGCGTGTGGTGGATCAGCTTTGCATCGGTCTGGCCGACGCAGAGATACAGGAAGATCTTCTGAAGCACCCAGATCAGGACATGGGTGTGGAGGACACGATTCGCTTCGTGGAGGTGCAGGCAGCTGGCAAACGATCAGCGGTGTCAATGACCATGCCCACATCCACGAGCGCCATCGACGATGATGGAGGGGGAGAGGCAATCAGCAGTACCTACAGGCGTCAGCAGAAACGCCACACCCCATGCCCTGGACCAGTTCCAGGCAAAGCTACACCCACCCGAAACCAATCCACACACCCAGGCCACACCCCAACCAGAGAATACAGCCACCCCAACCCGAGGAACACCTCCAGAGCCAACCCCTCAACAGGTCCCCCAGAGCCACGCCCAACAACCGTGGCATCTGCAACTTCTGTGGCCGCCAAGGCCACGGAGAACAGGAACGCACGGCCCACAGGTGCATCCACTGCCCTGCATTTGGCACCACGTGTTCATCCTGCGGTCGACAGAACCATACTGCCCAGATGTGCTGGCAATCCGTGGAACACGAAAGCGCCATATTCGAACAAGTCGACACGATGGTTGAAGGAACCCTCCACCATCAGACCTGGGACCCAATATCCCAGCTCTGGACCCAGAGGAAGTCACCACCCCAACCGCACGTAGACGTCTCACTATCAGCGCTGGCCGAGGACTTCAGACACCACGGCCACACCCTCCGCACGGAGACCCACAACCTCGCCACCACTGCCATGGCGGACACAGGCTGCCAAAGCTGCCTAGCCTCCTGTCCAGGCTCCGTCTCACAGCCTCAGATCTCATACCTGTAAACATGATTATGCACTCGGCCAGCGGCACCAACCTGCCGATCCTAGGAGCAGCTATCATCAGGATCAGGGCCAACCCCACAGGCCCCGAAACGAGACAGATGATCTACTTTTCTGAGATCGCCAACAAGCTGTACCTCAGCCTGGCCACCTGCGCAGACCTGGGACTGATCCCCAAGGATTTCCCCCTCTCACGCCACCCATCCGGGATCCCCAGCCCAACCAGGATGAACCTCCCCGACGACAACACGGCACCCGACTCGGCTTGCCCCAAACACAGCCCCAGGATACCAACTACACTCCTGGCGGGCATCTCAATCGCTCACCCCACCGAGGACGACGCCGCCGGCCTTGCAACCGCCCTCTGCGCCGCCATCACAGGCATACCCCTCGACTGGGAGACACTCCAGGTTGCCACTGCAGCAGATGAGTCCCTACAGAAGCTCTCCCTACTCATCGAACACGGGCCGCCAGAAAGAAGGCACCTCATGCCACCAACGACCCGGGATTACTTCCCCTTCATCCACGCCCTCTCCACAGTCGACGGAGTCATCTGCTGCGGGGACAGGATCATTATCCCAACAGAGCTACGACCTGCCTGCCTCGACGCACTCCATGCAGGCGTCAGCAAGATGACTGCACGGGCAGAAGCCTCCATATTCTGGCCAGGGATAACCAAAGATATTGCGGCCACCAGAGACAGATGCGCCGTATGCAACGGCAACGCCCCCTCTCAACCCGCCATGCCGTCCATCACACCAGTGGAACCCATCTACCCATTCCAGCACATATGCGCAGATTTTTTTCACCACCAAGGGGTCACCTACCTTGTCCTGGTGGACCGCTTCTCCAACTGGCCAGTCGTCACCACGTCTAGAGACAGAGCAACAGGCCTCACCCAGACGCTCAGAGACACGTTCTCAACCTTAGGGATACCCGACACACTTACGTCGGACGGCGGCCCAGAATTCGCCTCCCACACAACCAGGGCCCTCCTGGCCAACTGGGGAGTGCACCATAGAATATCGTCGGCATACAACCCTCATGCAAACTGCCGGGCCGAAGTTGCAGTGAAAACCATGAAGCGACTGATCGCCGGAAACACCGGCCCAGACGGCGCCCTCTCCGACAAGTTCCACAAGGCCCTATTGCAGTACAGGAATGGACCGGATCCTGAGACCAAGATGTCTCCCGCCACTTGCCTCTTTGGCAGACCCACCCGTGACCTCCTCCCCGGCATCCCAGACCGCTATCGGCCTCACACAGACTGGTCCGACCGTCTCGATCTCCGCGAGAGGGCACTCTCCAAACGAGCCATCACGGGCCGAACACGATGGGATGAACACACCCAGGGCCTCTCCCCCCTCAAGTGCGGCGACACTGTACTGGTCCAAAACCAGACTGGCCGCCACCCCAACAAGTGGGACAAGACAGGCACGGTCGTAGAAGTCCTCCAATACCATCAGTACTCTGTTCGCACAGACGGCTCAGGCAGACTCACCACCAGAAACCGCAGATTCCTCCGACGATACACCCCGCACCAGACGAAACCCACGTCCCAGCCGCCATACTCCCCCCTTCCGGATGCCCTGATCCCACAAGAGCGACCGCTTACCCCCACCTACCACGACATGAGGCAACCCCAACCCGATCCACCGCCCGCAACCACAGGCCTCACGCCCCCGCAAAAGCCTCGACCACCCCGGCAACCGCCCCTCCACCACTGGCAACGCTGGCTCAGACCACCCCCATCGCTCAACCCGGAAGCATCCCCAGATCATACGCCTCGGTCGGCCAAACCACCCGTCCGCCCCACCGGGACCTCGCCAGCAACACCGGCCCCCAGCTGCCCTGCGGCGCCCAGAACCATCATCTCTCCAGGAACACCCCCTCGCCAACCCTCGCCCTCCCCCCAATCGGAATCCAGCAAACTCCTACCCAACATGCGGCCGCCACCACTGCGACGAAGCAGGCGAGGACCAAAACCAATCGACCGATATGGACATAAGTAAACAATCTCTCAGTAGGCCATACTACTTGGGGGAGGTAGTGGACATTATATAGTATACTTGGACATTGTATACATAAGACCCCTTACCTGATTGACCCTTTACCCAATACTCAGTTGTTGCACACATTGCTTTGGAGACACATGATATTTGCATTCAGTTCAATCCAAGAAGTAAAGGTGTACGGCGCTATCCTCTACTGTTATACTACTATTACTACTGCTAGTACTACTACTACTGTTATACTTCTATTACTACTACTATTATACTACTATTACTATTGCTAGTACTATATACTAATGTACTACTAACTGAACTAAGGTTGATTAACCATCGCAACTTGGGGATGGTACATGCTCCTCTGAGAAAATTCTTCCATGGCTCTTAGATCAATCTGGTGCATTCTGAACTAAATTTCAATTATCATAAATTTAAATATTAAAATGGACAAATTATTATATTCGCTAACGAATTCTACACATACAACATTCCAAAACAGTTGTGGTGTCTGGTATTTGGCAACAAACAAGTGACTCAATTAAGATGCTTGTGAGTGTCTAGCAGAACAGGTAGTTGAGGCACTGGGATGGCATTGTGAATGTCCAGCAGGAACAGGTTATTGAGGCACTGGGATGGCATTGTGAATGTCCAGCAGGAACAGGTTATTGAGGCACTGGGATGGCATTGTGAATGTCCAGCAGGAACAGGTTATTGAGGCACTGGGATGGCATTGTGAATGTCCAGCAGGAACAGGTTGATTGAGGCACTGGGATGGCATTGTGAATGTCCAGCAGGAACAGGTTGTTGAGGCACTGGGATGGCATTGTGAGTGTCTAGCAGGAACAGGTTATTCAGGCACTGGGATGGCATTGTGAATGTCCAGCAGGAACAGATTATTGAGGCACTGGGATGGCATTGTGAATGTCCAGCAGGAACAGGTTATTGAGGCACTGAGATGGCATTGTGAATGTATAGCAGGAACAGGTTATTGAGGCACTGGGATGGCATTGTGAATGTCTAGCAGGAACAGGTTGTTGAGGCACTGGGATGGCATTGTGAATGTATAGCAGGAACAGGTTATTGAGGTACTGGGATGGCATTGTGAATGTCTAGCAGGAACAGGTTATTGAGACACTGGGATGGCATTGTGAATGTCTAGCAGGAACAGGTTGTTGAGACACTGGGATGGCATTGTGAATGTCTAGCAGGAACAGGTTGTCGAGGCACTGGGATGGCATCGTGCTCCGCAGGTTTTGATGAGGCGGAAGGAAGAAAATGTCCTCTCGGTAGTTGCACTTGTCACAGAAAAAAAAATTCTCGGAGGAGTTCCCCAATCCCACTGAGTGCATCCTTGACAAAGTCATTCTGGTTGAATGCACCAGCAATGGCTCTGATGTTTGCCTTTACATTAAATTAGAGAACTAGCAATGGCAGTACTAATGTCATCTGCTAACATTTGCAACTACATTTTTTAGACAGGAAAGATTCCTTGGAAATATCAGGCAATAATTCTGCAGACAGAGAATGGAATTTCAGACAGAGATTCATGATGATTGGCATCCTTCAGCAGTCAAGATCCACATCATAGACAATGACTAGAGCAGACTGACCACATCGTTTCTCAATTTTCCTGAGCCTGTTCAAGAGCATCAAAATAGGCGTGGCAATACCTGTATTCTGGAGATATGTAACGATATGGTGAGGTTCTTCTCAATCTTTCTGGGTATTCTTCTATAGTGAGGTTGGACTGTTCATTTGTCGAGCCATCTAGACTTCAAAACACTTCGATACAAAGTGGAAAAAGCTATATCAGTGCTCAACGATGTGTATTTAGAAGATCAGCACCTTTGATTCCTTCAGCACCTGAGGTGTCCTTTGCCTGAAGATGAGAAGAAAACTGTTCAGCAGCTGCTAAGATAAATGAGCTATGTAGCTAAAGAATGTATAAAATGACTGCATTTGTGCCAGTAAATCTTTTCCTTTCGCAGCATCTTCATCATGGCCTTGCTGGCCGGTATGAAGCGATGACATGCGAACCTGACAGATCTTCAGAATGCTGTCAATGGCAGAGGGACAAACTGTCCATCATGTAGGACAGAGCAGTCTCAGTGATGGTGACAAAGTCTCAGTGATGGTGACAAAGTCTCAGTGATGGTGACA
Source organism: Cladorhizidae sp. MBARI D1340-BT2 (assembly GCA_028752905.1). Classification (NCBI taxonomy): domain Eukaryota; kingdom Metazoa; phylum Porifera; class Demospongiae; order Poecilosclerida; family Cladorhizidae; species Cladorhizidae sp. MBARI D1340-BT2. The sequence continues at coordinate 16,655,508 of JAQNBH010000002.1, forward strand.
AAGTCTCAGTGATGGTGACAAAGTCTCAGTGATGGTTACAAAGACTCAGTGATGGTGACAAAGTCTCAGTGATGGTGACAAAGTCTCAGTGATGGTGACAAAGTTTCAGTGATGGTGACAAAGTCTCAGTACTGGTGACAAAGTCTCAGTGATGGTGACAAAGTCTCAGTGATGGTGACAAAGTCTCAGTGATGGTGACAAAGACTCAGTGATGGTGACAAAGTCTCAGTGATGGTGACAAAGTCTCAGTGATGGTGACAAAGTTTCAGTGATGGTGACAAAGTCTCAGTACTGGTGACAAAGTCTCAGTGATGGTGACAAAGTCTCAGGGATGGTGACAAAGTCTCAGTGATGGTGACAAACCTTACCCACTCTCCGATACCTGCTATAAAAAGACGAAGCCTTTTTGGTGATACTCTGAACAAATTCTGACATCCATGCAGCTGCATAGTAGTTCACACTTTCTGGTGGCCTTCTGCTCATGAGCACACAGACAAATATCTGATCACTTTTTCATAAGAGCCGTGACACCATCACTTATGTTCGATGCTCCATCATATACTTGACCAATGCTCCATCATATTCTTCACAATGCTCCATCAAGTACTTCACAATGCTCCATCATATATACTTCACAATGCTCCATCATATACTTCACAATGCTCCATCATATATACTTCACAATGCTCCATCATATACTTCACAATGCTCCATCATATTCTTCACAATGCTCCATCTTATACTTGACCAATGCTCCATCATATACTTCACAATGCTCCATCATATACTTGACCAATGCTCCATCATATACTTCACAATACTCTTCACAATGCTCCATCATATACTTCACAATGCTCCATCATATACTTCACAATGCTCCATCTTATACTTCACAATGCTCCATCATATACTTCACAATGCTCCATCTTATACTTGACCAATGCTCCATCTTATACTTCACAATGCTCCATCTTATATCTTATACTTCACAATGCTCCATCATATTCTTCACAATGCTCCATCATATACTTGACCAATCCTAAAAGGAGCATGTCATTAAGAGGATCAAATCTTTGGTCGCTAGTTTGAGCCTGTGCGCCAAACACCACATCCACAAGATCCATTCTAGTTCCCTCTCTACCAGTCCTTTCAGATCACCACCAGCCATAATCGTTGCTGCTCCATCAATGGCTGTTCCCACCAGCTTACTCCATGCCTCTTTAGTCACTGACTGGATGCTAAGACACTGCAGTTAGTACTGAAGTGTTTGCAACAGCCCTTCTGCAGGGACACTTTTGGGCTTGTGCACACACAAGAGGCTTATCCTTGTGTGCACCTTCTCATCAGCACCGTTCTGATCACAGCAGAGAACTAGCAGAAGAATGTTGTCAACATTGCTCTGGTAAGTGTCCATCAGTAACGAGAACAACTTCACTTCAGATGGCAGAGAGAAAACCCTGCCTTCTCGATTCAGCAATGTAGTGAACAAACTCCTTCACAGTATTTCGGTGGAGGTAGGAGCTGCCAATGTTTACTCCATGCCTTGCCTCAAGGTCACAGATCCTGGGGGACTTCCGCTGCTCAGTTGCCATAAAATAGGCAATATCGAACTTTACCCTTAGCTTCTCTGTGCAGAGAAGTAAGTGACTGCGCAATTGTAGCATACGAAGTAATGCTCACATCTTAGTCTTGCTTTCTCTTGAGGAGGTTCATTGCATGCATGTACTGGTCGGACATGGCAGCATGTTCAGCAACATTATTAGTTCATATAAAATCTATTCCTATCCATCTATCGCTGAAGTTCCTCCTTCCTACAATCCTGTCCCTAAACTTTGTGCACACTTGACACTTTAGCTCCATCACAACTTCACCTGCCTCAACTCCCACCTCACAGTTAAGCCAGGTCAGCATCTGACACTCGTTGTTGCACGTGGTCACCCACTTCTTGTACGTTTCAAGCTGCACCTTCCTCCACTTGGCTGGTTCTTCAGCTGACGATGAGCAGCTTCTCTTCATGTTGGCAAAACCAGCCTATGCAAGACTCAACTTGAAGGCCTTAAAACTGAAGAGCAGAAATATATGCAAGACTCAGACTAGCAGGGAAAAACTTGCACAAACCTAAAACCACAATATGAGTTGGCAAAAAGCAAGATAGAACATGTCTGATGCTAATTTGCACAGATGACCACAATAATGCACAGTCGGCATAAAACAAGCAACAGGCTTGCAGAATAACACCGTGGTTGTGCGCATGCATGTATGCTAGAGCATTTGTTAGTGATGCTCGGATATTTTAACGGAGTATCGGAAAATGTGTGATGTCTGACTAGTTTCCCGCACTGCAAGCACGTTGCTGTATAAGGGAGAAGAACCTTCATAGAAGTAAGCTTTATACAGCCAAGAACTCGAGTAGCAAATAACACATGAGTACGGACCTAACCTAGAGCAAATACTAAGTGCCTACCAACAGAAACAAGAGGCAGTCTAGGTGAGCATTAATATAAGTTGTCACAAGCACGAAGTCTTTCATGCCATTCACCCCCCCCCCCCCCTCCTGTGTGAAAAGTGTTCACAGCCTCAAACGTTCCAGCGGCTGTTGGTCCACTTGGAATGGCGTAGAGGCGGAGGTTCAGCTGTTGTAGTTGCTGAAGAAGTGGGTGTGGTTATCCAGTGTGGGAGTGTCTGCAGTGGCATCTGGTCCAGTCTCCAACACCTGTGTCGGTATTAGCTCTGGTGATGAATGTCTCAAAGAAAATGGTTCCTCGCGGGTACGGGGTCCCTCTCCACGTAGGCCAGGTGCCAGATGGGCACCGTCATCTCACGTCCATGAGAGAGGCGTACATCGCATACTGTGGGTTAGCCTCGAGGAGCTCTACCTCATCCCCCAGGGGCTCCGACTTGTGAGCTCGGACATGCCGCTTGAGGAGGACAGTACCGGGTGTCATGAGCCAAGTAGGAATGGAACGGCCAACCGTAGACCGCCGAGAGAAACTGAACATCCATTCATAGGGTGTTGCATTTGTCGCAGAGCAAAGCAAGGATCGAGTAGCGTGTAATACATCAGGGAGAACTCCTCCAGCATGATGTAGGTGGCCGCTTTATCTTCAGAGCAAGAGTAATGGCTTTCCAGACAGTTCCATTATGCCTTTCTGATTGTCAATTTCATCGAGGATTACAGTGCATGGGAGGACGGCAGTTGCTATCCCTTTCTTGTGAAGGAAATTACACAGCTCAGTACTCACGAAGGAAGGTCCTCTGAGTCTCAGTGCACATAGGCTACCATAACCAACATGGAGAAGAGTTCACAAAAGCATTTGATTACCGTTGTAGCCGTCACATTAGCACATGAGAATATAAAATAAAATCTCGAGTACTCGTCTATCACTGCCAAAAAGTATTGGTTTCTTTTATTGGTTACGAGTGGCCCTTTGAAATCGACATTTCATTGTTCAAAGGGTCGAGTAGCTTCAATTAAATGTGCTGGATCAGGTCTGTGAAGTCGTGGTTTGTATTCGGCACAAATGCTACATGATTTTGATGCTCTTTCCACCTTCTCCATCATCGAATGAGGCAGGCGCCGGGATTTTATGAAGTGATAATTTGTGTTACCCCTAGGTGACATGGAGCTGCTCAGTAAGACCTCCACTATTCATAGCATTACGGTATCCTCGTGATAAAGTGTCGGGAGGAAGATTCTCCCTCCCTGCCGATACATGGAAGCTATAGCAACAGTTCCAGCCTCCAACGCATGCTCTTATATTCTTTTATTTTTCCTCTCTGCTTCGTGTCAAATACATGCCACTGATCTCTGATCCGTCTTGAGTGAGAAATGTTTACCCGTTAGATATATAATGCTCCCAATGACGAACAGTCACTATTATAGCTTGTACTTCCTTTTGTGTCTGGCCCTTGGAGGGTGTGAGAAAAGAAAGCGACCGGCCGCCCTGCTTGGTCGAGAGTTGCCGCTATTGCAAAATCTGACGCATCGGGTTTGAAAATCAAATTTTACTGACTCATCAATACTGCATACTATTGATTTTTCAAATGGTTTTCTTTAAAACAAGATCGAAAGCATCTCTTGCTTGTCGAGTATACGTAAACATCTTTGTTGCTACCAGAGGCCGGATCTTATCACAGTAACCAGGTATCTAGTTTGAGAAGAAGCTTGATATGCACTTGTGGGCCATCATATTAGAAGCAACTGGTAATTCTTGAAGTGGCCACAGCCGATCTGGATCCGGCCGAATCTCACCGTTCTTGACAAAGCATCTGAGTATTTGAAGCTCAGTTACTCACTTTTCAGGACTGTATGTTATGTTGCCCGTTTTGCAGCTTCAAGGAAATCTTTCAGATTGTTATAGTGGCCCACTTGCATCACACCACATAGAGTGACATTACTCTCATTACTCTGGTCACCTTTCAACTTTTCCTTGGAAATGAGCGCCTATCCATCTTTCTCTGGAAACAAGCCACACCATTAGTGACACCAAACGGTACTCTTGTAAACTGCTCGAGTTCCTCTGCGGCCTCAAAGGCTGTACAAGGCATGTCTTCTGGTTTGATGGGTACCTGGTGGTAGGCACCCTGCAGATGGATAGCACTATAGACAATGTATTGGGCAATCTTATTCTCAGCCTCATCTATTCGAGGTAAGGGATACGCATTGAGAGGGTGAATCTGTTGACTGTTTGAGAATAGTCAACAGCTAACTTTTCTTACTTTGGACGAGGGTTTCCTTGACGACCACCTCCTGAGCTCTCCATGGTGAAGTAGTCTTTTCGGTGACCCCTTCTTTCAAACGTCTCGTTGTTTCTTTCTCAATAAACCTGTCAGCAAAGCTATGTCGGTGTGATTTACTTGCTGCTGGATGGCAATCGGCTGTGAGATTTGCAGAGGTCAGGTGGTTTCACATTTAGTATGCGCACTCCACACATCTAGATATAAGGATGCTTATTCCACCATCATTCAGGGTGACGCTCTGATGCCGAGTTGTTGAAGACGATGAAGTTCAAGAAATGAACAGTCGTAGCTATAATCAAATGAACTGACTGGCAATGTATGGGCTCTATATAGAAAATCAGCTACTAAGAATGTTGATGAAGCACCTCACACTTGAACCAAACAGATTATTAACCCTTAGCTGGCTATGGTGATTAGTGCTTAGCTAAGCATTATTAACCCTTAGCTAGCTATGGTTATTTGTGCTTAGCTAAGCATTCAGATTATTAACCCTTAGCTAGCTATGGTGATTAGTGCTTAGTTAAGCATTCAGATTATTAACCCTTAGCTAGCTAAAGTGATTTATGCTTGGAAGTGTTAGCTAAGCATAATTCATAATTAACACTTTAAGATGATGGCAAATCCTGGCTGCCATGTCTATGATGTTAATGCTTATTACTATGCAAGGAGCACCCCATCACAATTTTGAATGGGGGAGGGGGCTACAGCCTCACCCTTTACCCCACTTCTTATGCCAGTTATACTACTACTACTATTATTACTACTATTATTACTGCTATTATTACTGCTATTATTACATCTATTATTACTATTATAATTACTGCTATTATTACTACTATTATTACTTCTATTATTACTATTATTATTACTGCTATTATGACATCTATTATTACTATTATTAATACTGCTATTATTACTACTATTATCACTACTGCTATTATTACTGCTATTATTACTGCAGAACTCTTATTGAATCCAGGCTCACATTAATGTAGAGAACTCCTGAATTGAGATCCGTTCTGCTGGATTGGGTGGGGAAGCTACTGATAGCTATTATCACTGCTATTATTACTGCTATTATTACTGCTATTATTACTGCTATTATTACTGCTATTATTACTACTATTATTACTGCTATTATGACATCTATTATTACTATTATTAATACTGCTATTATTACTACTATTATCACTACTGCTATTATTACTGCTATTATTACTGCAGAACTCTTATTGAATCCAGGCTCACATTAATGTAGAGAACTCCTGAATTGAGATCCGTTCTGCTGGATTGGGTGGGGAAGCTACTGATAGCTATTATCACTGCTATTATTACTGCTATTATTACTGCTATTATTACTGCTATTATTACTGCTATTATTACTACTATTATTACTACTATTATTACTACTATTATTACTACTATTACTACTACTTGCATGACTACCACACTACTTCAACAATTAATATCTCTTATATGAGCACATGTTTCAACATTTCCTCCTTCAGTATGAAGGAAAGTGCACAGGACTTAAATAGACTAGCTAACATGCATCCAAAGAAAGTCACACATGTTGTATCTGGCACTGCAGTGCATAGAACCATGGCAACATATCAGACAGGTACTAATATTGTCACTACACCTACATCTCCCTATGCCACCACATCCATACACTCCTACATCCTCCCTATGCCACTACATCCATACACTCCTACATCCTCCCTATGCCACCACATCCATACACTCCTACATCCTCCCTATGCCACCACATCCATACACTCCTACATCCTCCCTATGCCACCACATCAATACACTCCTACATCCTCCCTATGCCACCACATCCATACACTCCTACATCCTCCCTATGCCACCACATCCATACACTCCTACATCCTCCCTATGCCACCACATCCATACACTCCCACATCCTCCCTATGCCACCACATCCATACACTCCTACATCCTCCCTATGCCACCACATCCATACACTCCCACATCCTCCCTATGTCACCACATCCATACACTCCTACATCCTCCCTATGCCACCACATCCATACACTCCTACATCCTCCCTATGCCACCACATCCATACACTCCTACATCCTCCCTATGTCACTACATCCATACACTCCCACATCCTCCCTATGCCACCACATCCATACACTCCTACATCCTCCTATGCCACCACATCCATACACTCCTACATCCTCCCTATGCCACTACATCCATAACACTCCTACATCCTCCCTATGCCACCACATCCATACACTCCTACATCCTCCCTATGCCATCCATACACTCCTACATCCTCCCTATGCCACCACATCCCTACACTCCTACATCCCTGGCGCTGACACCTCAGGTGTGGGTGGATGTTCAGTGCCTCCTTCACAAGTAGTTCCCTCAATCCACTACTATTTCTACTACTACTACTACTATTACTACTACTACTACTGCAAAATTATTACTACTACTATTATTACTACTGCATGACTACTATACTACTACTGTACACTACTACAACTATTACTACTACTACTCGACACTAATACTGTATTACTAGTAGTACTACTACTACTGTATTAATACTACACTACTACATCAGTCTATGTTCAGAGCATATTCTTTATACTGTATTGCAGCTGAATCCTACAACATAGCAGACGCTTTGCTAAGGAGAGTGCACTGAATACGCACTTTATGGTAGTAGCAGTAGTAGTAGTAGAAGTAGTAGTATAGTAGTACTAGTGAATAATAGTAGTAGTAATAGTACAGTAGTGCAGTAGTAGTAGTAGTATAGGAGTAGTGCAGTAGTAGTAGTAGTAGTAGTATAGGAGTAGTAGTCGTAGTAGTAGTATAGGAGTAGTGTAGTAGTAGTAGTAGCATAGGAGTAGAGCAGTAGTAGTAGTAGTAGTAGTAGTAGTAGTAGTAGTAGTAGTAGTAGTATTGGAGTAGCAGTAGAGCACAACTCACCAACTTTGCCATCACTTTCTTCCATCACTGTCATAATATCTTTCACAAGCTCATTAAGATTTGCCATTTCCAAACAGTGTAAAAGTGTCCGCCATTGCACAGGCCTCCGACCTTTCCCTTGCAGCCACCGCAAGAAGATCTCATTATTAATTGCTTCTGGATTAAGTCCGAATGCTGCCTTTATTCCAGCCAGCACTACTCCACTGGTGTCCTCAAGAATGCATGCAGAAAACACCGTGGAATCAACAATGTGAGTTGCAAGGTCGATGGCTCTCCCATCACTTTTGGGGAAGCATTTGAGTTGTAACAATTCGGGTCTGTCAACTGCAGAATATGTGTGTAAATGTGTGCATTTGTACTATATGCATTACATATTATGTTAATACATAGATATAATAAGGTATTATATATTATGTTTATACATAGATATAATGTATTATACTATACATAGATATAATAAATAATAATGTATGTTAATACTACATAGATATAATAAATAATAATAAATACATAGATAAACATAGATATAATAAATAATACATTATGTTTATACAATATGTTTATACATAATTATATATAATAATGTTTACGCATGTTTACGCATATAATATTGTTATGTTTATACATGTGTAATATTATCTCAATGAACTCTCAGTTGACATAATAACATTACAATAATCTTCTCAATAATCAACTTGAAATTGTACTCTCTCAATGTTTCGACTAGGTGCTCTTTCATCGGGAGATGCTGAGACTCACATGAGCCTGCTATATACCAGTAGCTAGCTATCCACCACGTGCTACAAGCACACGCGTCCAATATGTGAACTGGCACACGTGTGTATAGAGCACATGAACCGGATGTTAAAAATATATTAAATTTAGTAAATAAAATTTAAAAAATCAACTAAAAATTAAAAACAACAACAAAAAATACACAAATAAATAAAATAAATAAAATAATAGATAATTATAATAATAATAATAATAATAATAATAATAATAATAATAATAATAATAATAATAATAATAATAATAATAATAATAATAATAATAATAATAATAATAATAATAATAATAATAATAATAATAATAATAATAATAATAATAATAATAATAATAATAAATAATAACAACAACAACAGTAACAGTAACAATAATAATAATAATGACAACAACAATAAATAAATAAATAAATAAATAAATAAATAAATAAATAAATAAATAAATAAATAAATAAATAAATAAATAAATAAATAAATAAATAAATAAATAAATAAATAAATAAATAAATAAATAAATAAATAAATAAATAAATAAATAAATAAATAAATAAATAAATAAATAAATAAATAAATAAATAAATAAATAAATAAATAAATAAATAAATAAATAAATAAATAAATAAATAAATAAATAAATAAATAAATAAATAAAATAATAATAAATAAATAAAATAAATAAGCAAAAACGTTGTTGCTAGGCTGATGTGCAATGCCTCCTTCACTAGCAGTTCCTTCTGTCTTCTGGCCTGGTCCAAGATGGTGGCTTCCTCCCACAAAATAGGATGTCCATTATCCCGTGGATGCTCAGCAATTGCAGATTTCTCTTTATGACACTTTCTACAGGCATCTTGATGTTCCTTCACTCTGGTCTCCAGTCTTCTGATGGTCTCCCCTATGTAGTATTTCCCACACCTACAAGGGATGCGGTACACAACACATGAGCACATACTAGCTGGTAACATCCTTCACTCTGCTCAGTTGTGTCCTCAGAGTTCTTCCTAATCTAAAGACGACTTTGATGTTGAACTTCCTGCAGACCCTCCTGATGTCTTCACTCATCCTGCTGCATAAGGAATCACTATCATAGGATCTTTCTTTTTACACCCCTCATTGCTTGTACTGGTGTACTCATCTTCCTTTGATCTATCTGCAGACGAAAGGTTGATGAAAGCTTGCGGAAAACGATTCTCTATAAAGACCTTATTCAAACGATATTCTTCCTTCCAAAAGTCCTCCTTCTCAGTCACTACTCTCCTGGCTCTATCATACAAGCTCTTCCCCACTCATCTTCTGACATGGATAGGATGAGTAATCAAGGTACCGGTTGGTGTGCGTGGGTTTTCTGTAAACGGTTGTAGTTAGCCTTCCATCTTCCTTCCTGTGTAGGTGGCAATCCAGAAAGGGCAACGATCCCTCCACTTCAAGCTCCATGGTAAACTTTATGGATGTCCTGATGTTGTTCAGATGGTCCAACAACTCCTGCTCACTTCCCTTCTTCACAATGCAGAAGGTACCATCCACGTATCTCTTCCAAACCCTTGGCTTCAGTGGGGCAGTTGTGAGTGCCAATCTCAAAGAATTCCATATAAAGGTTGGCTACCACTGCAGATACTGGAGAGCCCATTGCTGCACCCTCTTTCTGCTCGTAGTATTTTTTATTTTATACCTGAAGTAGGTGGATTTTAGGCACAACTCAAACAGTTCAGAAATCCTGTCAGCACCTATATAGTGTAGTTATCTCACACAAGCTCTCGTCTTTTGTCAACATTCCAAAAATTACTTCAACAGCCTCATCAATGTGAACAGGTAAAAAGAGAGGAAACATCAAAACTGACAAGAACTCATCCTGTGCCAAACATTCACCTTGAATACACTTGATAAATTTCCCAGAATCCTTGATATATGTACTTGTATTTCCAGCTAGAGGAGATATCAAATATGCTATGAACTTGGAAAAAGTATACGACAGTGCACATATACAAGACACAATAGGCCTAAGGGGAACCTCAGGTTTATGTATCTTAGGGAGCCCATAAATCAGTGGTGTCTACTTCCAGTGGCAATTCTATTGTATAATGCAGTTGTTATTTCTCCCGTCTTCTCCATATTCTTTAACACACGATTCACTTTGCTTTCCTGTGCCTTGGTAGGATCCTTCTTCAGTAATCTATATGTTTTGGTCTCCAGCATTCCTGTCAGCTTTGAAATGCAACCATCCTTTGTCATCAGAACTGTTGTCTTCCCCTTGTCTGCCCCTTGTCTGCTGGTAACATTATGAGATCTTCCATCTTCCTCAGTTCTCCCAGGGCCTTTCTCTGTTCCTTCGTCAGGTTGTCCTTTGGTTTCCTTGCTCTTCTCAAAATTCCACATACTCTACCTCGAAGCTCATGTGCCATGTTATCCTCCAGCTTACTGGCTATCTCTTCCACTGCAGCCATGGTGTCCATCAGAGGTAGACTCCTTGGAGCAGGGACAAAGTTAAGACCCAAAGCAAGCACTTCTTCCAGAGTTGGAGAAAGATTCTTCTCTGTAAGATTCAACACCCATCTGTTCAAGTCTTGGGGTTGAATCTTCACTTCTTTCGATCTCCTCTCCAAAAGCGTCTCCAACTTCTTTTGATGGTTCTGCTTGGATTTGCTGTGGGTCTTCTCTGCTGCTCCTCTATGAATCTTCTGATAGTCACTTCCCAGTGCTGGTTCCAGTTTGGCTTCCAGATCTTCACATTCAGCTGGCACTGCTTCTTCTGTAGGACTGGTGAATTCTCTCTGATGGGAATACTTTGCTGGCTCTCTCCGCTATCCTGTACCCTTCCCTGGTCTTAATGGGAGGCTTCATCCTTAAACTAGCTGGTACAATTTCCTCATCACTGCATCTCATGCTGAACATGTGGTGATTCTTCCACCGAGCCCTCAGGTGTAAAATCTTCTCGTAGCATCTCACTAATTTCTGGGTATTGTTATGTTTTAAATAAACTCTCAATGTACTCTCAGTTGACATAATAACATTACAATAACCTTCTCAATAATCAACTTGGACTCTCGATGTTTCGACTAGACGCTCTAGCCTTCATCAGGAGTAATGAGACATTAAGGCTCACGTGAGCCTAGTAATTGAAACGTGGAGAGAGTACAATTCCAAGTTGATTATTGAGAAGGTTATTGTGTGTAATATTACGTTTATACATGTTTATAATAAAGAAAGTCACCGGAGGAAGGAAGAAAAGGACAATAGAACACAAAAGATCGAAAAAACCCCTTAGTTCTCATTCCCTATGTGGCTGGCTAAGTGAAGATATCAGACATGTGTGTGGATATGTGACACGGCATAGGAAAATAAGGGACTTTAGAAAAAAGTAAAACGTGATGTTTTAGTTGGGACGGTTAATTTTTAACGGCATGACATAACAATCGCTATTTTTATACCTTAAATTGAATTCTTACGTCATCATAGTGGCGTGCACTAAAAAGAGTATTGAAAAATCTAAAAGTTGGTCTATGTTTCGAGTTGATTGAGTACGTATTGTGGAAGTTACAGCAAGTTAAAGCTGAAGGTAGTCTTTTTCTATTTTAGCTGGTCTTGCCAGAGAAGTGTGTGGACTAAACTTTAGCTACAATGGCAGAGGAGACTCCTACCTCTCCATCTAATTTCACTCTAGATAACATCTCTCCAGTCACTGAGCTGGATGGCAGTCATGAGGACAATAATGAGAGAGAAACAGTGGACCAGTTCTTCTCCACAGGTTGTGGCTGTTAGCTTGGTCCTGATAATACAAGCTGCTCAAGTCTTCTCTGTGGGGAGTTAGCAGTGAGGAGTTAGCAGTGACTACAAGAAATGTGTTTAGTTGCCATCTCTTTTTCTGTTTTCACTACTCACCTTGACCATGCAAAACTAGTAAAATCTGGATTATTACATCATTGTTTATTATTACATCATTGTTTACACAATTAATAAATTTTATATCTTAACAATGGTAATGTATATTGACCTATAATATTTTGAGAAAACATTCTTCCTTATCTAAGGAATATATTAAAAAAGTAAAAATTAATTGAAAAAAAATCAAAGTCCCTAATGTCACATTATGTTTACACATGTATAATTATTATAAGAAAGTGGCATTTTTATATTATATTTGTGTGACCACTTATTTCTCAGGAACCTTTAACCCTCTCCAGACCAAACTTTGTGCAGCCTTTAAAAGCTGCCCAAGGGTTAAAAGAAAAAAATCCCAAAATACTTTTCGAATGAAGTGAGTAGCCATTTTCATGCTATTTGAGATTGTCAACGGCCATTTTGTGTATGAGCGACATGCATTTTTCACATTCCCAATGGTTGACACAACTAGGCAACATCACTATCAACAACTAGGCAACATCACTATCAACAACTAGGCAACAGCACTATCAACAACTAGGCAGCAGCATTATCAACAACTAGGCAGCAGCATTATCAACAACTAGGCAGAATCAACAACTAGGCAACAGCACTATCAACAACTAGGCAACATCACTATCAACAACGAGGCAGCATCACTATCAACAACTAGGCAGCAGCATTATCAACAACTAGGCAGCAGCATTATCAACAACTAGGCAACAGCATTATCAACAACTAGGCAGCAGCATTATCAACAACTAGGCAGCAGCACAACAACTAGGCAACAGCACTATCAACAACTAGGCAGCAGCATTATCAACAACTAGGCAACAGCATTATCAACAACTAGGCAACAGCACTATCAACAACTAGGCAACAGCATTATCAACAACTAGGCAACAGCATTATCAACAACTAGGCAGCAGCATTATCAACAACTAGGCAACAGCATTATCAACAACTAGGCAACAGCATTATCAACAACTAGGCAGCAGAATTATCAACAACTAGGCAGCAGCATTATCAACAACTAGGCAACAGCATTATCAACAACTAGGCAACAGCATTATCAACAACTAGGCAGCAGAATTATCAACAACTAGGCAGCAGCATTATCAACAACTAGGCAGCAGCATTATCAACAACTAGGCAACAGCATTATCAACAACTAGGCAACAGCATTATCAACAACTAGGCAGCAGCATTATCAACAACTAGGCAACAGCATTATCAACAACTAGGCAGCATCACTATCAACAACTAGGCAGCATCACTATCAACAACTAGGCAGCAGCATTATCAACAACTAGGCAACAGCATTATCAACAACTAGGCAACAGCATTATCAACAACTAGGCAACAGCATTATCAACAACTAGGCAACAGCACTCAACTAGGCAGCATCACTATCAACAACTAGGCAGCAGCATTATCAACAACTAGGCAACAGCATTATCAACAACTAGGCAACAGCATTATCAACAACTAGGCAGCATCACTATCAACAACTAGGCAACAGCATTATCAACAACTAGGCAGCAGCATTATCAACAACTAGGCAACAGCATTATCAACAACTAGGCAGCATCACTATCAACAACTAGGCAGCATCACTATCAACAACTAGGCAGCAGCACTATCAACAACTAGGCAGCAGCATTATCAACAACTAGGCAACAGCATTATCAACAACTAGGCAGCTATGTATATACACTACACAAAGCAGTCAAAATATTATCCTGAAATTACCAGTGCAACCAAAACAAATATTCCATAAATCTAGCGAAAGCTGTCAAAATTAAGTGAATGATTTTTCAATTTTCTGTGCATCACTAACGCGATCTAACCGAAAGAAAAATTGTGTAATCCTCAATGACTTCCCACAGAACGGTGGGCAGCAGCTTGCGGTGCTCAAGAGAAGCTTCTCGCAGAGGGGTGAAAGGAAAGAAGAATCTCCTTCATCACGAGATCCTCGACGAGCAATGGGACAGCTATAAAATAGTAGAGGCAGCAACATAAGATGGCCATCAGGAGAAGCTGCTCGCAGTCAGAGGAGAGAGGAGAAGAAAAATCATGCGGATCACACCATTGGGTGTCCAGGTTTTTCTTTATGGGGAGCCCAGCTATTGGATACCTAGACCTGATTCATGGGGAGTCCAGCTATTGGGTGCTTAGACCTGCTTCATGGGGAGCCCAGCTATTGGGTACCTAGACCTGCTTCATGGGGAGTCCAACTCTGCTGAAAATAGTCATCAATTCTGTTGCAATGGTCTGACTGTCAGTTTGACGTAAGGGAATGGCTTCAGGATACCGAGTCCCATAATCCACAATGGCCAGCACGTAACGATGGCCGCCTTTGTCCGAGGGAGAGGCCCGACCAAGTCTACCCCCACCTGCTCGAAGGGTTGCTACTGGTGATGGAATTAATGGAGCCTTGTACTTCCAGTGACGTGCCTCTCTGGCATTCTGGGCAGGTTCGGCATCGTTCCTGGATGTCTGTATAAATCCCTGGCCAGAAGAATCATTGGAGCAATCATTTTGTTGTCTTCTTCCGTCCAAGATGTCCTGCCATTGGAACAGAGAGTGCTGTTCTGAGTGACATCTCCCTGTATGTTTGTGGTATCACTAGCTGTCTTGTTCATTCTCCCATTCCATCATGTTCTGCTTCCTGACAAAGGATTCCATCCTCCACGAGATATTGCTTGTATCCATTCTGGACATTCCGCCTGATGAGGTCTAAGGTTGAATCATTATCTTGAGCAGCCTGTAGCCTGCTGGCCCCTCCATCTAGCCTAGTGTCACTGATGATTGAATGTCGTCTCTCGCGTCTGCGCTCACAATGGGTGAGTTTCTTTCATGTTGGTCTGTTGAGGAGGAATAGATCCTCGGCAGGTGTGACCCTTCTTCGTCCGGCCACTCACCGGGATGGTCGACTACTGACACTTCAGTCTGGTCCACATCTCCATCTTGGTGGTTACTGCTGTTGTCGCGGGGCTGTTCCTCACCTCCTTCCATGATGTTAGGTTAGCTCCACTTGCTCTAGTGTCTTCCTCAGCTGCCATTATCTCGGCTTCAGTTTTCTTCTTCTGGGCTCGGGTCTGTACACCATGCCAACGAAGTTTGGCACCAGGAGGCGGCTTCCCAAGTTCCAAAGGAATGAGACATCTCTGCCTAACAGTGCATCATACCGGAGGTCATCAGATACGGCAACTTCCAGCTCTAGCTTCTGTCCATCCATTTAAAGAGTCACTACCTCTAAGGGCAGCACCTGGAGTGGTCAAAATGTAGATGTTTTCCCGTTAAAGTCTTGCTTGCTCCAGTATCAACTAAGAGGCAGTGTACTTTGTTCCCGGCTATCTTGCCTTCAATAACTGCTGCTAATGGCCCATCCTCGACGAAGTTAATCTGTTGTACCTTCTTTGGGCAGGCATTCGCAAAATGCCCATGCTCATTACAAGAGAAACAACGGAGACCTAAGCTGGGATCAAATTTAGGTCGTCGCCATGGCTTCATATCATCATCTGTCGGTTGTTTCTTTCCTAATGTCTTCTCTGCTTCCCTCTTCACGGTTGGAATTGGCTTCTGTGCTGTCTCTGATTGACGCCCATGTTTGGTCAGGCGGTCTCCCCTCTGCTGATAGCGTCTGTTCTGATCTGGCAGCCTGTCACTGTTGTGCAGGTGGTCGTCTGCTCTTTCCAGCATTTCCTCGATGTCTCGGGGGGGTTCTGGTCTCTGATCCAAGTGACCAGCCATGGTGGCATCCTCCAGAGAATGATCTCCGCATCATACAAGTCCCTGACTTCCTCTTTGGACGTGCATTCCTTGATCCAACGTTGACTCCATTGCTGGCAGTGCCTCCAGTAAGTTGCCCATGACTCCTGGGTCAACTTCCTGAGGCTCCAGCGATACATGTCACGGTTGATGCGGAAATGTTTGAGCAAGCATTCTCTAAGTCTGTCATGATCTTGCTTCACTGTGGTCTCGAATGCAGCATGTGCCTGTTGTGTGCTTCTGTTTAACACTGGGACCAGGTGTGCAGGCCAATGCTCTTACGGATGCTGTAGCTATCATATGTGATTGGAAATTTACCAAGAATGAGGCAATATCGGTATCATCCTCAGCTTGCTTGCAAAACTTTGGCACTTGGAAATTTGTTAAGGACAAGCTGCTGATCGAGGTCATCGACGTCTCTGCTGGGTCATCCCTACATTGTACAAGTCGTTCCCAACGTTCATCTTCTTGCTGTTGACGTTCCATCTCGTATCGTTCTCTTCTTTCTCGAATTCCCTCTGCTCTCTTCTCTCTTTCAGCTTCTCTCTGTTCTGTTCCAGCCGTATCTTTGCATCTCCATTCTTGCATATATTTACTGATCGAGATTAAGGAGGTGAGTCAAGGCGACCATCTTGCTGGGAGTATATAGTCTCAGAGTCGAAGGCTCTGTTGGGTTTGTCCTCCTGTGCAGCTCGTCGTCGTGACATGGATGTTCTGGCTGGGATACTGTTAGCTGTGTCGTTTCCACGTAACCTGAATTGGTTGAGTGGGCGTCTTTGCCCTCCTTTCCTACAGCGAAGTGAGAATTCCTGCGTTCAGAACGGCTTGAGGCGTTTGAACGAACGAAGCAATCAAAATAGAACTGACTGGCTAGAAGTAGCACTCTGCACTACTTGAGGCTAGTGTTATTGTTGACTGACTGGCTCTGCCCCCTGATACCGATGGTGAGCTAACCGAACTGCTGGGTAGGAATAGCAATACGGATACTATCCTCCCACTGAGCTGATACACTGAAGCACTGGTCTGAGTTATCTGAGTTTCCGCTGCCACCATATGTTGGGAACTCCAGTCCTTAACTAGCATTGACAGGTTTCCAACTGCTGATATCTCTTGGTTGCCTAGTGAGCTACGTGTATGCACAACATCCATCTTCATTGCAAAGTTTCAATTTGTCCATCATGTTAACTAATCTTGACTTGTATTGCTTAGTTAATAATTGTACAACCATACAGATGATTGCACAATAACTGGACATTTAATATCTGAGGCTCTCCCAGGTTAGTTACTTGTTCTCTATCACTCCTCTCTCTCCCATGCCTAAATTATCTCCTTCACATACTAGCAATCAATCAACATATCCATATATGGCAATTCTAGCTATTACAACTGTCAGGGAACTCTGCAGGTGAAGGAAGGTGGGGCTCCCTGACAGTTAGTAGCATCCAGAGTAATCTGAACAGAGACTGCAAGAAGAGACTAGTGAGAGCAGTATTAGTAGCATCCAGAGTAATCTGAACAGAGACTGCAAGCAGAGACTAGTGAGAGCAGTATTAGTAGCATCCAGAGTAATCTGAACAGAGACTGCAAGCAGAGACTAGTGAGAGCAGTATTAGTAGCATCCAGAGTAATCTGAACAGAGACTGCAAGCAGAGACTAGTGAGAGCAGTATTATTAGCATCCAGAGTAATCTGAACAGAGACTGCAAGCAGAGACTAGTGAGAGCAGTATTAGTAGCATCCAGAGTAATCTGAACAGAGACTGCAAGCAGAGACTAGTGAGAGCAGTATTAGTAGCAGCCAGAGTAATCTGAACAGAGACTGCAAGCAGAGACTAGTGAGAGCAGTATATTAGTAGCAGCCAGAGTAATCTGAACAGAGACTGCAAGCAGAGACTAGTGAGAGCAGTATTAGTAGCATCCAGAGTAATCTGAACAGAGACTGCGAGCAGAGACTAGTGAGAGCAGTATTAGTAGCATGCAGAGTAATCTGAACAGTGACTGCAAGCAGAGACTAGTGAGAGCAGTATTAGTAGCATCCAGAGTAATCTGAACACAGACTGCAAGCAGAGACTAGTGAGAGCAGTATTAGTAGCGTCCAGAGTAATCTGAACAGAGACTGCAAGTAGAGACTAGTGAGAGCAGTATTAGTAGCATCCAGAGTAATCTGAACAGAGACTGCAAGCAGAAACTAGTGAGAGCAGTATTAGCAGCATCCAGAGTAATCTGAACAGAGACTGCAAGCAGAGACTAGTGAGAGCAGTATTAGTAGCATCCAGAGTAATCTGAACACAGACTGCAAGCAGAGACTAGTGAGAGCAGTATTAGTAGCATCCAGAGTAATCTGAACAGAGACTGACTAGTGAGAGCAGTATTAGTAGCATCCAGAGTAATCTGAACAGAGACTGCAAGCAGAGACTAGTAAGAGCAGTATTAGTAGCGTCCAGAACAGAGACTGCAAGCAGAGACTAGTGAGAGCAGTATTAGTAGCATCCAGAGTAATCTGAACAGAGACTGCAAGCAGAGACTAGTGAGAGCAGTATTAGTAGCATCCAGAGTGATCTGAACAGAGACTGCAAACAGAGAATAGTGAGAGCAGTATTAGTAGCATCCAGAGTAATCTGAACAGAGGCTGCAAGCAGAGACTAGTGAGAGCAGTATTAGTAGCATCCAGAGTAATCTGAACAGAGACTGCAAGGAGAGACTAGCAGGAGCAGTATTAGTAGCATCCAGAGTAATCTGAACAGAGACTTCAAGCAGAGACTAGTGAGAGCAGTATTAGTAGCATCCAGAGTACTCTGAACAGAGACTGCAAGCAGAGACTAGTGAGAGCAGTATTAGTAGCACCCAGAGTAATCTGAACAGAGACTGCAAGCAGAGACTAGTGAGAGCAGTATTAATAGCGTCCAGAATAACCTGAACAGAGACTAAAAGCAGAGACTAGCGAGAGCAGTATTAGTAGCATCCAGAGTAATCTGAACAGAGACTGCAAGCAGAGAGACTAGTGAGAGCAGTATTAGTAGCATCCAGAGTAATCTGAACAGAGACTGCAAGCAGAGACTAGTGAGAGCAGTATTAGTAGCATCCAGAGTAATCTGAACAGAGACTGCAAGCAGAGACTAGTGAGAGCAGTATTAGTAGCATCCAGAGTAATCCGAACAGAGACTGCAAGCAGAGACTAGAGAGAGCAGTATTAGTAGCATCCAGAGTAATCCGAACAGAGACTGCAAGCAGAGACTAGTGAGAGCAGTATTAGTAGCATCCAGAGTAATCTGAACAGAGACTGCAAGCAGAGACTAGTGAGAGCAGTATTAGTAGCATCCAGAGTAATCTGAACAGAGACTACAAGCAGAGACTAGTGAGAGCAGTATTAGTAGCATGCAGAGTAATCTGAACAGTGACTGCAAGCAGACTAATGAGAGCAGTATTAGTAGCATCCAGAGTAATCTGAACAGAGACTGCAAGCAGAGACTAGTGAGAGCAGTATTAGTAGCATCCAGAGTAATCTGAACACAGACTACAAGCAGAGACTAGTGAGAGCAGTATTAGTAGCGTCCAGAGTAATCTGAACAGAGACTGCAAGTAGAGACTAGTGAGAGCAGTATTAGTAGCATCCAGAGTAATCTGAACAGAGACTGCAAGCAGAAACTAGTGAGAGCAGTATTAGCAGCATCCAGAGTAATCTGAACAGAGACTGCAAGCAGAGACTAGTGAGAGCAGTATTAGTAGCCTCCAGAGTAATCTGAACAGAGACTGCAAGCAGAGACTAGTGAGAGCAGTATTAGTAGCCTCCAGAGTAATCTGAACAGCTGCAAGCAGAGACTAGTGAGAGCAGTATTAGTAGCATCCAGAGTAATCTGAACAGAGACTGCAAGCAGAGACTAGTGAGAGCAGTATTAGTCTCCAGAGTAATCTGATCAGAGACTGCAAGCAGAGACTAGTGAGAGCAGTATTAGTAGCATCCAGAGTAATCTGAACAGAGACAGCAAGCAGAGACTAGTGAGAGCAGTATTAGTAGCATCCAGAGTAATCTGAACAGAGGCTGCAAGCAGAGACTAGTGAGAGCAGTATTAGTAGCATCCAGAGTAATCTGAACAGAGACTGCAAGCAGAGACTAGTGAGAGCAGTATTAGTAGCCTCCAGAGTAATCTGAACAGAGACTGCAAGCAGAGACTAGTGAGAGCAGTATTAGTAGCCTCCAGAGTAATCTGAACAGAGACTGCAAGCAGAGACTAGTGAGAGCAGTATTAGTAGCATCCAGAGTAATCTGAACAGAGACTGCAAGCAGAGACTAGTGAGAGCAGTATTAATAGCATCCAGAGTAATCTGAACAGAGACTGCAAGCAGAGACTAGTGAGAGCAGTATTAGTAGCGTCCAGAAAAGAGACTGCAAGCAGAGACTAGTGAGAGCAGTATTAGTAGCATCCAGAAAAGAGACTGCAAGCAGAGACTAGTGAGAGCAGTATTAGTAGCATCCAGAGTAATCTGGACAGAGACTGCAAGCAAAGACTAGTAAGAGCAGTATTAGTAGCATCCAGAGTGATCTGAACAGAGATTGCAAGCAGAGAGACTAGTGAGAGTAGTATTAGTAGCATCCAGAGTAATCTGAACAGAGGCTGCAAGCAGAGACTAGCGAGAGCAGTATTAGTAGCATCCAGAGTAATCTGAACAGAGACTGCAAGCAGAGACTAGTGAGAGCAGTATTAGTAGCAGCCAGAGTAATCTGAACAGAGACTGCAAGCAGAGACTGGTGAGAGCAGTATTAGTAGCATCCAGAGTAATCTGAACACAGACTGCAAGCAGAGACTAGTGAGAGCAGTATTAGTAGCGTCAAGAGTAATCAGAACAGAGACTGCAAGCAGAGACTAGTTAGAGCAGTATTAGTAGCGTCCAGAGTAATCTGAACAGAGACTGACTAGTTAGAGCAGTATTAGTAGCATCCAGAGTAATCTGAACAGAGACTGCAAGCAGAGACTAGAGAGAGCAGTATTAGAAGCATCCAGAGTAATCTGAACAGAGACTGCAAGCAGAGACTAGTGAGAGCAGTATTAGTAGCATCCAGATTAATCTGAACAGAGACTGCAAGCAGAGACTAGTGAGAGTAGTATTAGAAGCATCCAGAGTAATCTGAACAGAGACTGCAAGCAGAGACTAGTGAGAGCAGTATTAGTAGCATCCAGAGTAATCTGAACAGAGACTGCAAGCAGAGACTAGTGAGAGCTGTATTAGTAGCATCCAGAGTAATCTGAACAGAGACTGCAAGCAGAGACTAGTGAGAGCAGTATTAGAAGCATCCAGAGTAATCTGAACAGAGACTGCAAGCAGAGACTAGTGAGAGCAGTATTAGTACCATCCAGAGTAATCTGAACAGAGACTGCAAGCAGAGACTAGTGAGAGCAGTATTAGTAGTATCCAGAGTAATCTGAACAGAGACTGCAAGCAGAGACTAGTGAGAGCAGTATTAGTAGAATCCAGAGTAATCTGAACAGAGACTGCAAGCAGAGACAGTATTAGTAGCATCCAGAGTAATCTGAACAGAGACTGCAAGCAGAGACTAGTGAGAGCAGTATTAGTAGCCTCCAGAGTAATTTGAACAGAGACTGCAAGCAGAGACTAGTGAGAGCAGTATTAGTAGCCTCCAGAGTAACCTGAACAGAGACTCCAAGCAGAGACTAGTGAGAGCAGTATTAGTAGCATCCAGAGTAATCTGAACAGAGACTGCAAGCACAGACTAGTGAGAGCAGTATTTAGTAGCCTCCAAAGTAATCTGAACAGAGACTGCAAGCAGAGACTAGTGAGAGCAGTATTAGAAGCATCCAGAGTAATCTGAACAGAGACTGCAAGCAGAGACTAGTGAGAGCAGTATTAGTAGCCTCCAGAGTAACCTGAACAGAGACTCCAAGCAGAGACTAGTGAGAGCAGTATTAGTAGCATCCAGAGTAATCTGAACAGAGACTGCAAGCACAGACTAGTGAGAGCAGTATTTAGTAGCCGCCAGAGTAATCTGAACAGAGACTGCAAGCAGAGACTAGTGAGAGCAGTATTAGTAGCTTCCAGAGTAATCTGAACAGAGACTGCAAGCAGAGACTAGTGAGAGCAGTATTAGTAGCATCCAGAGTAGAGACTGCAAGCAGAGACTAGTGAGAGCAGTATTAGTAGCATCCAGAGTAATCTGAACAGAGACTACAAGCAGAGACTAGTGAGAGCACTATTAGTAGCATCCAGAGTAATCTGAACAGAGACTGCAAGCAGAGACTAGTGAGAGCAGTATTAGTAGCCTCCAGAGTAATCTGAACAGAGACTGCAAGCAGAGACTAGTGAGAGCAGTATTATTAGCCTCCAGAGTAATCTGAACAGCTGCAAGCAGAGACTAGTGAGAGCAGTATTAGTAGCATCCAGAGTAATCTGAACAGAGACTGCAAGCAGAGACTAGTGAGAGCAGTATTAGTCTCCAGAGTAATCTGATCAGAGACGGCAAGCAGAGACTAGTGAGAGCAGTATTAGTAGCATCCAGAGTAATCTGAACAGAGACAGCAAGCAGAGACTAGTGAGAGCAGTATTAGTAGCATCCAGAGTAATCTGAACAGAGGCTGCAAGCAGAGACTAGTGAGAGAAGTATTAGTAGCATCCAGAGTAATCTGAACAGAGACTGCAAGCAGAGACTAGTGAGAGCAGTATTAGTAGCATCCAGAGTAATCCGAACAGAGACTGCAAGCAGAGACTAGAGAGAGCAGTATTAGTAGCATCCAGAGTAATCCGAACAGAGACTGCAAGCAGAGACTAGTGAGAGCAGTATTAGTAGCATCCAGAGTAATCTGAACAGAGACTGCAAGCAGAGACTAGTGAGAGCAGTATTAGTAGCATCCAGAGTAATCTGAACAGAGACTACAAGCAGAGACTAGTGAGAGCAGTATTAGTAGCATGCAGAGTAATCTGAACAGTGACTGCAAGCAGACTAATGAGAGCAGTATTAGTAGCATCCAGAGTAATCTGAACAGAGACTGCAAGCAGAGACTAGTGAGAGCAGTATTAGTAGCATCCAGAGTAATCTGAACACAGACTGCAAGCAGAGACTAGTGAGAGCAGTATTAGTAGCGTCCAGAGTAATCTGAACAGAGACTGCAAGTAGAGACTAGTGAGAGCAGTATTAGTAGCATCCAGAGTAATCTGAACAGAGACTGCAAGCAGAAACTAGTGAGAGCAGTATTAGCAGCATCCAGAGTAATCTGAACAGAGACTGCAAGCAGAGACTAGTGAGAGCAGTATTAGTAGCCTCCAGAGTAATCTGAACAGAGACTGCAAGCAGAGACTAGTGAGAGCAGTATTAGTAGCCTCCAGAGTAATCTGAACAGCTGCAAGCAGAGACTAGTGAGAGCAGTATTAGTAGCATCCAGAGTAATCTGAACAGAGACTGCAAGCAGAGACTAGTGAGAGCAGTATTAGTCTCCAGAGTAATCTGATCAGAGACTGCAAGCAGAGACTAGTGAGAGCAGTATTAGTAGCATCCAGAGTAATCTGAACAGAGACAGCAAGCAGAGACTAGTGAGAGCAGTATTAGTAGCATCCAGAGTAATCTGAACAGAGGCTGCAAGCAGAGACTAGTGAGAGCAGTATTAGTAGCATCCAGAGTAATCTGAACAGAGACTGCAAGCAGAGACTAGTGAGAGCAGTATTAGTAGCCTCCAGAGTAATCTGAACAGAGACTGCAAGCAGAGACTAGTGAGAGCAGTATTAGTAGCATCCAGAGTAATCTGAACAGAGACTGCAAGCAGAGACTAGTGAGAGCAGTATTAATAGCATCCAGAGTAATCTGAACAGAGACTGCAAGCAGAGACTAGTGAGAGCAGTATTAGTAGCGTCCAGAAAAGAGACTGCAAGCAGAGACTAGTGAGAGCAGTATTAGTAGCGTCCAGAAAAGAGACTGCAAGCAGAGACTAGTGAGAGCAGTATTAGTAGCATCCAGAGTAATCTGGACAGAGACTGCAAGCAGAGACTAGTAAGAGCAGTATTAGTAGCATCCAGAGTGATCTGAACAGAGATTGCAAGCAGAGAGACTAGTGAGAGTAGTATTAGTAGCATCCAGAGTAATCTGAACAGAGGCTGCAAGCAGAGACTAGCGAGAGCAGTATTAGTAGCATCCAGAGTAATCTGAACAGAGACTGCAAGCAGAGACTAGTGAGAGCAGTATTAGTAGCAGCCAGAGTAATCTGAACAGAGACTGCAAGCAGAGACTGGTGAGAGCAGTATTAGTAGCATCCAGAGTAATCTGAACACAGACTGCAAGCAGAGACTAGTGAGAGCAGTATTAGTAGCGTCAAGAGTAATCAGAACAGAGACTGCAAGCAGAGACTAGTTAGAGCAGTATTAGTAGCGTCCAGAGTAATCTGAACAGAGACTGACTAGTGAGAGCAGTATTAGTAGCATCCAGAGTAATCTGAACAGAGACTGCAAGCAGAGACTAGAGAGAGCAGTATTAGAAGCATCCAGAGTAATCTGAACAGAGACTGCAAGCAGAGACTAGTGAGAGCAGTATTAGTAGCATCCAGATTAATCTGAACAGAGACTGCAAGCAGAGACTAGTGAGAGCAGTATTAGAAGCATCCAGAGTAATCTGAACAGAGACTGCAAGCAGAGACTAGTGAGAGCAGTATTAGTAGCATCCAGAGTAATCTGAACAGAGACTGCAAGCAGAGACTAGTGAGAGCTGTATTAGTAGCATCCAGAGTAATCTGAACAGAGACTGCAAGCAGAGACTAGTGAGAGCAGTATTAGAAGCATCCAGAGTAATCTGAACAGAGACTGCAAGCAGAGACTAGTGAGAGCAGTATTAGTACCATCCTGAGTAATCTGAACAGAGACTGCAAGCAGAGACTAGTGAGAGCAGTATTAGTAGCATCCAGAGTAATTTGAACAGAGACTGCAAGCAGAGACTAGTGAGAGCAGTATTAGTAGAATCCAGAGTAATCTGAACAGAGACTGCAAGCAGAGACAGTATTAGTAGCATCCAGAGTAATCTGAACAGAGACTGCAAGCAGAGACTAGTGAGAGCAGTATTAGTAGCCTCCAGAGTAATTTGAACAGAGACTGCAAGCAGAGACTAGTGAGAGCAGTATTAGTAGCCTCCAGAGTAACCTGAACAGAGACTCCAAGCAGAGACTAGTGAGAGCAGTATTAGTAGCATCCAGAGTAATCTGAACAGAGACTGCAAGCACAGACTAGTGAGAGCAGTATTTAGTAGCCTCCAAAGTAATCTGAACAGAGACTGCAAGCAGAGACTAGTGAGAGCAGTATTAGAAGCATCCAGAGTAATCTGAACAGAGACTGCAAGCAGAGACTAGTGAGAGCAGTATTAGTAGCCTCCAGAGTAACCTGAACAGAGACTCCAAGCAGAGACTAGTGAGAGCAGTATTAGTAGCATCCAGAGTAATCTGAACAGAGACTGCAAGCACAGACTAGTGAGAGCAGTATTTAGTAGCCGCCAGAGTAATCTGAACAGAGACTGCAAGCAGAGACTAGTGAGAGCAGTATTAGTAGCTTCCAGAGTAATCTGAACAGAGACTGCAAGCAGAGACTAGTGAGAGCAGTATTAGTAGCATCCAGAGTAGAGACTGCAAGAAGAGACTAGTGAGAGCAGTATTAGTAGCATCCAGAGTAATCTGAACAGAGACTACAAGCAGAGACTAGTGAGAGCACTATTAGTAGCATCCAGAGTAATCTGAACAGAGACTGCAAGCAGAGACTAGTGAGAGCAGTATTAGTAGCCTCCAGAGTAATCTGAACAGAGACTGCAAGCAGAGACTAGTGAGAGCAGTATTATTAGCCTCCAGAGTAATCTGAACAGCTGCAAGCAGAGACTAGTGAGAGCAGTATTAGTAGCATCCAGAGTAATCTGAACAGAGACTGCAAGCAGAGACTAGTGAGAGCAGTATTAGTCTCCAGAGTAATCTGATCAGAGACTGCAAGCAGAGACTAGTGAGAGCAGTATTAGTAGCATCCAGAGTAATCTGAACAGAGACAGCAAGCAGAGACTAGTGAGAGCAGTATTAGTAGCATCCAGAGTAATCTGAACAGAGGCTGCAAGCAGAGACTAGTGAGAGAAGTATTAGTAGCATCCAGAGTAATCTGAACAGAGACTGCAAGCAGAGACTAGTGAGAGCAGTATTAGTAGCATCCAGAGTAATCTGAACAGAGACTGCAAGCAGAGACTAGTGAGAGCAGTATTAGTAGCATCCAGAGTAATCTGAACAGAGACTGCAAGCAGAGACTAGTGAGAGCAGTATTAGTAGCCTCCAGAGTAACCTGAACAGAGACTAAAAGCAGAGACTAGCGAGAGCAGTATTAGTAGCATCCAGAGTAATCTGAACAGAGACTGCAAGCAGAGAGACTAGTGAGAGCAGTATTAGTAGCATCCAGAGTAATCTGAACAGAGACTGCAAGCAGAGACTAGTGAGAGCAGTATTAGTAGCCTCCAGAGTAATCTGAACAGAGACTGCAAGCAGAGACTAGTGAGAGCAGTATTATTAGCCTCCAGAGTAATCTGAACAGCTGCAAGCAGAGACTAGTGAGAGCAGTATTAGTAGCATCCAGAGTAATCTGAACAGAGACTGCAAGCAGAGACTAGTGAGAGCAGTATTAGTCTCCAGAGTAATCTGATCAGAGACGGCAAGCAGAGACTAGTGAGAGCAGTATTAGTAGCATCCAGAGTAATCTGAACAGAGACAGCAAGCAGAGACTAGTGAGAGCAGTATTAGTAGCATCCAGAGTAATCTGAACAGAGGCTGCAAGCAGAGACTAGTGAGAGAAGTATTAGTAGCATCCAGAGTAATCTGAACAGAGACTGCAAGCAGAGACTAGTGAGAGCAGTATTAGTAGCATCCAGAGTAATCCGAACAGAGACTGCAAGCAGAGACTAGAGAGAGCAGTATTAGTAGCATCCAGAGTAATCCGAACAGAGACTGCAAGCAGAGACTAGTGAGAGCAGTATTAGTAGCATCCAGAGTAATCTGAACAGAGACTGCAAGCAGAGACTAGTGAGAGCAGTATTAGTAGCATCCAGAGTAATCTGAACAGAGACTACAAGCAGAGACTAGTGAGAGCAGTATTAGTAGCATGCAGAGTAATCTGAACAGTGACTGCAAGCAGACTAATGAGAGCAGTATTAGTAGCATCCAGAGTAATCTGAACAGAGACTGCAAGCAGAGACTAGTGAGAGCAGTATTAGTAGCATCCAGAGTAATCTGAACACAGACTGCAAGCAGAGACTAGTGAGAGCAGTATTAGTAGCGTCCAGAGTAATCTGAAC
Organism: Cladorhizidae sp. MBARI D1340-BT2; assembly: GCA_028752905.1. Classification (NCBI taxonomy): domain Eukaryota; kingdom Metazoa; phylum Porifera; class Demospongiae; order Poecilosclerida; family Cladorhizidae; species Cladorhizidae sp. MBARI D1340-BT2. Next base: position 16,682,950 of record JAQNBH010000002.1, read on the forward strand.
AGAGACTGCAAGTAGAGACTAGTGAGAGCAGTATTAGTAGCATCCAGAGTAATCTGAACAGAGACTGCAAGCAGAAACTAGTGAGAGCAGTATTAGCAGCATCCAGAGTAATCTGAACAGAGACTGCAAGCAGAGACTAGTGAGAGCAGTATTAGTAGCCTCCAGAGTAATCTGAACAGAGACTGCAAGCAGAGACTAGTGAGAGCAGTATTAGTAGCCTCCAGAGTAATCTGAACAGCTGCAAGCAGAGACTAGTGAGAGCAGTATTAGTAGCATCCAGAGTAATCTGAACAGAGACTGCAAGCAGAGACTAGTGAGAGCAGTATTAGTCTCCAGAGTAATCTGATCAGAGACTGCAAGCAGAGACTAGTGAGAGCAGTATTAGTAGCATCCAGAGTAATCTGAACAGAGACAGCAAGCAGAGACTAGTGAGAGCAGTATTAGTAGCATCCAGAGTAATCTGAACAGAGGCTGCAAGCAGAGACTAGTGAGAGCAGTATTAGTAGCATCCAGAGTAATCTGAACAGAGACTGCAAGCAGAGACTAGTGAGAGCAGTATTAGTAGCCTCCAGAGTAATCTGAACAGAGACTGCAAGCAGAGACTAGTGAGAGCAGTATTAGTAGCATCCAGAGTAATCTGAACAGAGACTGCAAGCAGAGACTAGTGAGAGCAGTATTAATAGCATCCAGAGTAATCTGAACAGAGACTGCAAGCAGAGACTAGTGAGAGCAGTATTAGTAGCGTCCAGAAAAGAGACTGCAAGCAGAGACTAGTGAGAGCAGTATTAGTAGCGTCCAGAAAAGAGACTGCAAGCAGAGACTAGTGAGAGCAGTATTAGTAGCATCCAGAGTAATCTGGACAGAGACTGCAAGCAGAGACTAGTAAGAGCAGTATTAGTAGCATCCAGAGTGATCTGAACAGAGATTGCAAGCAGAGAGACTAGTGAGAGTAGTATTAGTAGCATCCAGAGTAATCTGAACAGAGGCTGCAAGCAGAGACTAGCGAGAGCAGTATTAGTAGCATCCAGAGTAATCTGAACAGAGACTGCAAGCAGAGACTAGTGAGAGCAGTATTAGTAGCAGCCAGAGTAATCTGAACAGAGACTGCAAGCAGAGACTGGTGAGAGCAGTATTAGTAGCATCCAGAGTAATCTGAACACAGACTGCAAGCAGAGACTAGTGAGAGCAGTATTAGTAGCGTCAAGAGTAATCAGAACAGAGACTGCAAGCAGAGACTAGTTAGAGCAGTATTAGTAGCGTCCAGAGTAATCTGAACAGAGACTGACTAGTGAGAGCAGTATTAGTAGCATCCAGAGTAATCTGAACAGAGACTGCAAGCAGAGACTAGAGAGAGCAGTATTAGAAGCATCCAGAGTAATCTGAACAGAGACTGCAAGCAGAGACTAGTGAGAGCAGTATTAGTAGCATCCAGATTAATCTGAACAGAGACTGCAAGCAGAGACTAGTGAGAGCAGTATTAGAAGCATCCAGAGTAATCTGAACAGAGACTGCAAGCAGAGACTAGTGAGAGCAGTATTAGTAGCATCCAGAGTAATCTGAACAGAGACTGCAAGCAGAGACTAGTGAGAGCTGTATTAGTAGCATCCAGAGTAATCTGAACAGAGACTGCAAGCAGAGACTAGTGAGAGCAGTATTAGAAGCATCCAGAGTAATCTGAACAGAGACTGCAAGCAGAGACTAGTGAGAGCAGTATTAGTACCATCCTGAGTAATCTGAACAGAGACTGCAAGCAGAGACTAGTGAGAGCAGTATTAGTAGCATCCAGAGTAATTTGAACAGAGACTGCAAGCAGAGACTAGTGAGAGCAGTATTAGTAGAATCCAGAGTAATCTGAACAGAGACTGCAAGCAGAGACAGTATTAGTAGCATCCAGAGTAATCTGAACAGAGACTGCAAGCAGAGACTAGTGAGAGCAGTATTAGTAGCCTCCAGAGTAATTTGAACAGAGACTGCAAGCAGAGACTAGTGAGAGCAGTATTAGTAGCCTCCAGAGTAACCTGAACAGAGACTCCAAGCAGAGACTAGTGAGAGCAGTATTAGTAGCATCCAGAGTAATCTGAACAGAGACTGCAAGCACAGACTAGTGAGAGCAGTATTTAGTAGCCTCCAAAGTAATCTGAACAGAGACTGCAAGCAGAGACTAGTGAGAGCAGTATTAGAAGCATCCAGAGTAATCTGAACAGAGACTGCAAGCAGAGACTAGTGAGAGCAGTATTAGTAGCCTCCAGAGTAACCTGAACAGAGACTCCAAGCAGAGACTAGTGAGAGCAGTATTAGTAGCATCCAGAGTAATCTGAACAGAGACTGCAAGCACAGACTAGTGAGAGCAGTATTTAGTAGCCGCCAGAGTAATCTGAACAGAGACTGCAAGCAGAGACTAGTGAGAGCAGTATTAGTAGCTTCCAGAGTAATCTGAACAGAGACTGCAAGCAGAGACTAGTGAGAGCAGTATTAGTAGCATCCAGAGTAGAGACTGCAAGAAGAGACTAGTGAGAGCAGTATTAGTAGCATCCAGAGTAATCTGAACAGAGACTACAAGCAGAGACTAGTGAGAGCACTATTAGTAGCATCCAGAGTAATCTGAACAGAGACTGCAAGCAGAGACTAGTGAGAGCAGTATTAGTAGCCTCCAGAGTAATCTGAACAGAGACTGCAAGCAGAGACTAGTGAGAGCAGTATTATTAGCCTCCAGAGTAATCTGAACAGCTGCAAGCAGAGACTAGTGAGAGCAGTATTAGTAGCATCCAGAGTAATCTGAACAGAGACTGCAAGCAGAGACTAGTGAGAGCAGTATTAGTCTCCAGAGTAATCTGATCAGAGACTGCAAGCAGAGACTAGTGAGAGCAGTATTAGTAGCATCCAGAGTAATCTGAACAGAGACAGCAAGCAGAGACTAGTGAGAGCAGTATTAGTAGCATCCAGAGTAATCTGAACAGAGGCTGCAAGCAGAGACTAGTGAGAGAAGTATTAGTAGCATCCAGAGTAATCTGAACAGAGACTGCAAGCAGAGACTAGTGAGAGCAGTATTAGTAGCATCCAGAGTAATCTGAACAGAGACTGCAAGCAGAGACTAGTGAGAGCAGTATTAGTAGCATCCAGAGTAATCTGAACAGAGACTGCAAGCAGAGACTAGTGAGAGCAGTATTAGTAGCCTCCAGAGTAACCTGAACAGAGACTAAAAGCAGAGACTAGCGAGAGCAGTATTAGTAGCATCCAGAGTAATCTGAACAGAGACTGCAAGCAGAGAGACTAGTGAGAGCAGTATTAGTAGCATCCAGAGTAATCTGAATAGAGACTGCAAGCAGAGACTAGTGAGAGCAGTATTAGTAGCATCCAGAGTAATCTGAACAGAGACTGCAAGCAGAGACTAGTGAGAGCAGTATTAGTAGCATCCAGAGTAATCCGAACAGAGACTGCAAGCAGAGACTAGAGAGAGCAGTATTAGTAGCATCCAGAGTAATCCGAACAGAGACTGCAAGCAGAGACTAGTGAGAGCAGTATTAGTAGCATCCAGAGTAATCTGAACAGAGACTGCAAGCAGAGACTAGTGAGAGCAGTATTAGTAGCATCCAGAGTAATCTGAACAGAGACTACAAGCAGAGACTAGTGAGAGCAGTATTAGTAGCATGCAGAGTAATCTGAACAGTGACTGCAAGCAGACTAATGAGAGCAGTATTAGTAGCATCCAGAGTAATCTGAACAGAGACTGCAAGCAGAGACTAGTGAGAGCAGTATTAGTAGCATCCAGAGTAATCTGAACACAGACTGCAAGCAGAGACTAGTGAGAGCAGTATTAGTAGCGTCCAGAGTAATCTGAACAGAGACTGCAAGTAGAGACTAGTGAGAGCAGTATTAGTAGCATCCAGAGTAATCTGAACAGAGACTGCAAGCAGAAACTAGTGAGAGCAGTATTAGCAGCATCCAGAGTAATCTGAACAGAGACTGCAAGCAGAGACTAGTGAGAGCAGTATTAGTAGCCTCCAGAGTAATCTGAACAGAGACTGCAAGCAGAGACTAGTGAGAGCAGTATTAGTAGCCTCCAGAGTAATCTGAACAGCTGCAAGCAGAGACTAGTGAGAGCAGTATTAGTAGCATCCAGAGGAATCTGAACAGAGACTGCAAGCAGAGACTAGTGAGAGCAGTATTAGTCTCCAGAGTAATCTGATCAGAGACTGCAAGCAGAGACTAGTGAGAGCAGTATTAGTAGCATCCAGAGTAATCTGAACAGAGACAGCAAGCAGAGACTAGTGAGAGCAGTATTAGTAGCATCCAGAGTAATCTGAACAGAGGCTGCAAGCAGAGACTAGTGAGAGCAGTATTAGTAGCATCCAGAGTAATCTGAACAGAGACTGCAAGCAGAGACTAGTGAGAGCAGTATTAGTAGCATCCAGAGTAATCTGAACAGAGACTGCAAGCAGAGACTAGTGAGAGCAGTATTAATAGCAGCCAGAGTAATCTGAACAGAGACTGCAAGCAGAGACTAGTGAGAGCAGTATTAGTAGCGTCCAGAAAAGAGACTGCAAGCAGAGACTAGTGAGAGCAGTATTAGTAGTGTCCAGAAAAGAGACTGCAAGCAGAGACTAGTGAGAGCAGTATTAGTAGCATCCAGAGTAATCTGGACAGAGACTGCAAGCAGAGACTAGTAAGAGCAGTATTAGTAGCATCCAGAGTGATCTGAACAGAGATTGCAAGCAGAGAGACTAGTGAGAGTAGTATTAGTAGCATCCAGAGTAATCTGAACAGAGGCTGCAAGCAGAGACTAGCGAGAGCAGTATTAGTAGCATCCAGAGTAATCTGAACTAGTGAGAGCAGTATTAGTAGCAGCCAGAGTTATCTGAACAGAGACTGCAAGCAGAGACTGGTGAGAGCAGTATTAGTAGCATCCAGAGTAATCTGAACACAGACTGCAAGCAGAGACTACTGAGAGCAGTATTAGTAGCGTCAAGAGTAATCAGAACAGAGACTGCAAGCAGAGACTAGTTAGAGCAGTATTAGTAGCGTCCAGAGTAATCTGAACAGAGACTGACTAGTGAGAGCAGTATTAGTAGCATCCAGAGTAATCTGAACAGAGACTGCAAGCAGAGACTAGAGAGAGCAGTATTAGAAGCATCCAGAGTAATCTGAACAGAGACTGCAAGCAGAGACTAGTGAGAGCAGTATTAGTAGCATCCAGATTAATCTGAACAGAGACTGCAAGCAGAGACTAGTGAGAGCAGTATTAGAAGCATCCAGAGTAATCTGAACAGAGACTGCAAGCAGATACTAGTGAGAGCAGTATTAGTAGCATCCAGAGTAATCTGAACAGAGACTGCAAGCAGAGACTAGTGAGAGCTGTATTAGTAGCATCCAGAGTAATCTGAACAGAGACTGCAAGCAGAGACTAGTGAGAGCAGTATTAGAAGCATCCAAAGTAATCTGAACAGAGACTGCAAGCAGAGACTAGTGATAGCAGTATTAGTACCATCCAGAGTAATCTGAACAGAGACTGCAAGCAGAGACTAGTGAGAGCAGTATTAGTAGCATCCAGAGTAATCTGAACAGAGACTGCAAGCAGAGACTAGTGAGAGCAGTATTAGTAGAATCCAGAGTAATCTGAACAGAGACTGCAAGCAGAGACAGTATTAGTAGCATCCAGAGTAATCTGAACAGAGACTGCAAGCAGAGACTAGTGAGAGCAGTATTAGTAGCCTCCAGAGTAACCTGAACAGAGACTCCAAGCAGAGACTAGTAAGAGCAGTATTAGTAGCATCCAGAGTAATCTGAACAGAGACTGCAAGCACAGACTAGTGAGAGCAGTATTTAGTAGCCGCCAGAGTAATCTGAACAGAGACTGCAAGCAGAGACTAGTGAGAGCAGTATTAGTAGCTTCCAGAGTAATCTGAACAGAGACTGCAAGCAGAGACTAGTGAGAGCAGTATTAGTAGCATCCAGAGTAGAGACTGCAAGCAGAGACTAGTGAGAGCAGTATTAGTAGCATCCAGAGTAATCTGAACAGAGACTACAAGCAGAGACTAGTGAGAGCACTATTAGTAGCATCCAGAGTAATCTGAACAGAGACTGCAAGCAGAGACTAGTGAGAGCAGTATTAGTAGCCTCCAGAGTAATCTGAACAGAGACTGCAAGCAGAGACTAGTGAGAGCAGTATTATTAGCCTCCAGAGTAATCTGAACAGCTGCAAGCAGAGACTAGTGAGAGCAGTATTAGTAGCATCCAGAGTAATCTGAACAGAGACTGCAAGCAGAGACTAGTGAGAGCAGTATTAGTCTCCAGAGTAATCTGATCAGAGACTGCAAGCAGAGACTAGTGAGAGCAGTATTAGTAGCATCCAGAGTAATCTGAACAGAGACAGCAAGCAGAGACTAGTGAGAGCAGTATTAGTAGAATCCAGAGTAATCTGAACAGAGGCTGCAAGCAGAGACTAGTGAGAGAAGTATTAGTAGCATCCAGAGTAATCTGAACAGAGACTGCAAGCAGAGACTAGTGAGAGCAGTATTAGTAGCATCCAGAGTAATCTGAACAGAGACTGCAAGCAGAGACTAGTGAGAGCAGTATTAGTAGCATCCAGAGTACTCTGAACAGAGACTGCAAGCAGAGACTAGTGAGAGCAGTATTAGTAGCCTCCAAAGTAATCTGAACAGAGACTGCAAGCAGAGACTAGTGAGAGCAGTATTAGTACCATCCAGAGTAATCTGAACAGAGACTGCAAGCAGAGACTAGTGAGAGCAGTATTAGTAGCATCCAGAGTAATCTGAACAGAGATTGCAAGCAGAGACTAGTGAGAGCAGTATTAGTAGCATCCAGAGTAATCTGAACAGAGACTGCAAGCAGAGACTAGTGAGAGCAGTATTAGTAGCCTCCAGAGTAATCTGACCAGAGACTGCAAGCAGAGACTAGTGAGAGCAGTATTAGTAGCGTCCAGAACAGAGACTGCAAGCAGAGATTAGTGAGAGCAGTATTAGTAGCATCCAGAGTGATCTGAACAGAGACTGCAAGCAGAGAGACTAGTGAGAGCAGTATTAGTAGCATCCAGAGTAATCTGAACAGAGGCTGCAAGCAGAGACTAGCGAGAGCAGTATTAGTAGCATCCAGAGTAATCTGAACAGAGACTGCAAGCAGAGACTAGTGAGAGCAGTATTAGTAGCAGCCAGAGTAATCTGAACATAGACTGCAAGCAGAGACTAGTGAGAGCAGTATTAGTAGCATCCAGAGTAATCTGAACACAGACTGCAAGCAGAGACTAGTGAGAGCAGTATTTGTAGCGTCCAGAGTAATCAGAACAGAGACTGCAAGCAGAGACTAATTAGAGCAGTATTAGTAGCGTCCAGAGTAATCAGAACAGAGACTGCAAGCAGAGACTAGTTAGAGCAGTATTAGTAGCGTCCAGAGTAATCTGAACAGAGACTGACTAGTGAGAGCAGTATTAGTAGCATCCAGAGTAATCTGAACAGAGACTGCAAGCAGAGACTAGTGAGAGCAGTATTAGAAGCATCCAGAGTAATCTGAACAGAGACTGCAAGCAGAGACTAGTGAGAGCAGTATTAGTAGCATCCAGATTAATCTGAACAGAGACTGCAAGCAGAGACTAGTGAGAGCAGTATTAGAAGCATCCAGAGTAATCTGAACAGAGACTGCAAGCAGAGACTAGTGAGAGCAGTATTAGTAGCATCCAGAGTAATCTGAACAGAGACTGCAAGCAGAGACTAGTGAGAGCTGTATTAGTGGCCTCCAGAGTAATCTGAACAGAGACTGCAAGCAGAGACTAGTGAGAGCAGTATTAGTAGCATCCAGAGTAATCTGAACAGAGACTGCAAGCAGAGACTAGTGAGAGCAGTATTAGTAGCATCCAGAGTAATCTGGACAGAGACTGCAAGCAGAGACTAGTGAGAGCAGTATTAGTAGAATCCAGAGTAATCTGAACAGAGACTGCAAGCAGAGACAGTATTAGTAGCATCCAGAGTAATCTGAACAGAGACTGCAAGCAGAGACTAGTGAGAGCAGTATTAGTAGCTTCCAGAGTAATCTGAACAGAGACTGCAAGCAGAGACTAGTGAGAGCAGTATTAGTAGCAGCCAGAGTAATCTGAACAGAGACTGCAAGCAGAGACTAGTGAGAGCAGTATTAGTAGAATCCAGAGTAATCTGAACAGAGACTGCAAGCAGAGACAGTATTAGTAGCATCCAGAGTAATCTGAACAGAGACTGCAAGCAGAGACTAATGAGAGCAGTATTAGTAGCTTCCAGAGTAATCTGAACAGAGACTGCAAGCAGAGACTAGTGAGAGCAGTATTATAAGCATCCAGAGTAATCTGAACAGAGACTGCAAGCAGAGACTAGTGAGAGCAGTATTAGTAGCATCCAGAGTAATCTGAACAGAGACTGCAAGCAGAGACTAGTGAGAGCAGTATTAGAAGCATCCAGAGTAATCTGAACAGAGACTGCAAGCAGAGACTAGTGAGAGCAGTATTAGTAGCATCCAGAGTAGAGACTGCAAGCAGAGACTAGTGAGAGCAGTATTAGTAGCATCCAGAGTAATCTGAACAGAGACTACAAGGAGAGACTAGTGAGAGCACTATTAGTAGCATCCAGAGTAATCTGAACAGAGACTGCAAGCAGAGACTAGTGAGAGCAGTATTAGTAGCCTCCAGAGTAATCTGAACAGAGACTGCAAGCAGAGACTAGTGAGAGCAGTATTATTAGCCTCCAGAGTAATCTGAACAGCTGCAAGCAGAGACTAGTGAGAGCAGTATTAGTAGCATCCAGAGTAATCTGAACAGAGACTGCAAGCAGAGACTAGTGAGAGCAGTATTAGTCTCCAGAGTAATCTGATCAGAGACTGCAAGCAGACTAGTGAGAGCGGTATTAGTAGCATCCAGAGTAATCTGAACAGAGACAGCAAGCAGAGACTAGTGAGAGCAGTATTAGTAGCAGCCAGAGTAATCTGAACAGAGACTGCAAGTAGAGACTAGTGAGAGCAGTATTAGTAGCATCCAGAGTAATCTGAACAGAGACTGCAAGCAGAGACTAGTGAGAGCAGTATTAGTAGCATCCAGAGTAATCTGAACAGAGACTGCAAGCAGAGACTAGTAGAGCAGTATTAGTAGCATCCAGAGTAATCTGAACAGAGACTGCAAGCAGAGACTAGTGAGAGCAGTATTAGTAGCATCCAGAGTAATCTGAACAGAGACTGCAAGCAGAGACTAGTGAGAGCAGTATTAGTAGCATCCAGAGTAATCTGGACAGAGACTGCAAGCAGAGACTAGTGAGAGCAGTATTAATAGCATCCAGAGTAATCTGAACAGAGACTGCAAGCAGAGACTAGTGAGAGCAGTATTAGTAGCAGCCAGAGTAATCTGAACAGAGACTGCAAGCAGAGACTAGTGAGAGCAGTATTAGTAGAATCCAGAGTAATCTGAACAGAGACTGCAAGCAGAGACAGTATTAGTAGCATCCAGAGTAATCTGAACAGAGACTGCAAGCAGAGACTAGTGAGAGCAGTATTAGTAGCTTCCAGAGTAATCTGAACAGAGACTGCAAGCAGAGACTAGTGAGAGCAGTATTATAAGCATCCAGAGTAATCTGAACAGAGACTGCAAGCAGAGACTAGTGAGAGCAGTATTAGTAGTATCCAGAGTAATCTGAACAGAGACTGCAAGCAGAGACTAGTGAGAGCAGTATTAGAAGCATCCAGAGTAATCTGAACAGAGACTGCAAGCAGAGACTAGTGAGAGCAGTATTAGTAGCATCCAGAGTAGAGACTGCAAGCAGAGACTAGTGAGAGCAGTATTAGTAGCATCCAGAGTAATCTGAACAGAGACTACAAGGAGAGACTAGTGAGAGCACTATTAGTAGCATCCAGAGTAATCTGAACAGAGACTGCAAGCAGAGACTAGTAAGAGCAGTATTAGTAGCCTCCAGAGTAATCTGAACAGAGACTGCAAGCAGAGACTAGTGAGAGCAGTATTATTAGCCTCCAGAGTAATCTGAACAGCTGCAAGCAGAGACTAGTGAGAGCAGTATTAGTAGCATCCAGAGTAATCTGAACAGAGACTGCAAGCAGAGACTAGTGAGAGCAGTATTAGTCTCCAGAGTAATCTGATCAGAGACTGCAAGCAGACTAGTGAGAGCAGTATTAGTAGCAGCCAGAGTAATCTGAACAGAGACTGCAAGTAGAGACTAGTGAGAGCAGTATTAGTAGCATCCAGAGTAATCTGAACAGAGACTGCAAGCAGAGACTAGTGAGAGCAGTATTAGTAGAATCCAGAGTAATCTGAACAGAGACTGCAAGCAGAGACAGTATTAGTAGCATCCAGAGTAATCTGAACAGAGACTGCAAGCAGAGACTAGTGAGAGCAGTATTAGTAGCTTCCAGAGTAATCTGAACAGAGACTGCAAGCAGAGACTAGTGAGAGCAGTATTAGTAGCATCCAGAGTAATCTGAACAGAGACTGCAAGCAGAGACTAGTGAGAGCAGTATTAGAAGCATCCAGAGTAATCTGAACAGAGACTGCAAGCAGAGACTAGTGAGAGCAGTATTAGTAGCATCCAGAGTAATCTGAACAGAGACTGCAAGCAGAGACTAGTGAGAGCAGTATTAGAAGCATCCAGAGTAATCTGAACAGAGACTGCAAGCAGAGACTAGTGAGAGCAGTATTAGTAGCATCCAGAGTAGAGACTGCAAGCAGAGACTAGTGAGAGCAGTATTAGTAGCATCCAGAGTAATCTGAACAGAGACTACAAGGAGAGACTAGTGAGAGCACTATTAGTAGCATCCAGAGTAATCTGAACAGAGACTGCAAGCAGAGACTAGTGAGAGCAGTATTAGTAGCCTCCAGAGTAATCTGAACAGAGACTGCAAGCAGAGACTAGTGAGAGCAGTATTATTAGCCTCCAGAGTAATCTGAACAGCTGCAAGCAGAGACTAGTGAGAGCAGTATTAGTAGCATCCAGAGTAATCTGAACAGAGACTGCAAGCAGAGACTAGTGAGAGCAGTATTAGTCTCCAGAGTAATCTGATCAGAGACTGCAAGCAGACTAGTGAGAGCGGTATTAGTAGCATCCAGAGTAATCTGAACAGAGACAGCAAGCAGAGACTAGTGAGAGCAGTATTAGTAGCAGCCAGAGTAATCTGAACAGAGACTGCAAGCAGAGACTAGTGAGAGCAGTATTAGTAGCATCCAGAGTAATCTGAACAGAGACTGCAAGCAGAGACTAGTGAGAGCAGTATTAGTAGCATCCAGAGTAATCTGAACAGAGACTGCAAGCAGAGACTAGTGAGAGCAGTATTAGTACCCTCCAGAGTAATCTGAACAGAGACTGCAAGCAGAGACTAGTGAGAGCAGTATTAGTAGCATCCAGAGTAATCTGAACAGAGACTGCAAGCAGAGACTAGTGAGAGCAGTATTAGTAGCATCCAGAGTAATCTGAACAGAGACTGCAAGCAGAGACTAGTGAGAGCAGTATTAGTAGCATCCAGAGTAATCTGAACAGAGACTGCAAGCATAGACTAGTGAGAGCAGTATTAGTAGCATCCAGAGTAATCTGAACAGAGACTGCAAGCAGAGACTAGTGAGAGCAGTATTAGTAGCATCCAGAGTAATCTGAACAGAGACTGCAAGCAGAGACTAGCAAGAGCAGTATTAGTAGCATCCACATTAATCTGAACAGAGACTGCAAGCAGAGACTAGCGAGAGCAGTATTAGTAGCATCCAGAGTAATCTGAACAGAGACAGCAAGCAGAGACTAGTGAGAGCAGTATTAGTAGCCTCCAGAGTAATCTGAACAGAGACTGCAAGCAGAGACTAGTGAGAGCAGTATTAGTTGCCTCCAGAGTAATCTGAACAGAGACTGCAAGCAGAGACTAGTGAGAGCAGTATTAGTAGCATCCAGAGTAATCTGAACAGAGGCAGCAAGCAGAGACTAGTGAGAGCAGTATTAGTAGCATCCAGAGTAATCTGAACAGAGACTGCAAGTAGAGACTAGTGAGAGCAGTATTAGTAGCATCCAGAGTAATCTGAACAGAGACTGCAAACAGAGACTAGTGAGAGCAGTATTAGTAGCATCCAGAGTAATCTGAACAGAGACTGCAAGCAGAGACTAGCGAGAGCAGTATTAGTAGAATCTGAACAGAGACAGCAAGCAGAGACTAGTGAGAGCAGTATTAGTAGCCTCCAGAGTAATCTGAACAGACTGCAAGCAGAGACTAGTGAGAGCAGTATTAGTTGCCTCCAGAGTAATCTGAACAGAGACTGCAAGCAGAGACTAGTGAGAGCAGTATTAGTAGCATCCAGAGTAATCTGAACAGAGGCAGCAAGCAGAGACTAGTGAGAGCAGTATTAGTAGCATCCAGAGTAATCTGAACAGAGACTGCAAGCAGAGACTAGTGAAAGCAGTATTAGTAGCATCCAGAGTAATCTGAACAGAGACTGCAAGCAGAGACTAGTGAGAGCAGTATTAGTAGCAGCCAGAGTAATCTGAACAGAGACTGCAAGCAGAGACTAGTGAGAGCAGTATTAGTAGCATCCAGAGTAATCTGAACAGAGACTGCAAGCAGAGACTAGTGAGAGCAGTATTAGTAGCATCCAGAGTAATCTGAACAGACTGCAAGCAGAGACTAGTGAGAGCAGTATTAGTAGCATCCAGAGTAATCTGAACAGAGACTGCAAGCAGAGACTAGCGAGAGCAGTATTAGTAGAATCTGAACAGAGACAGCAAGCAGAGACTAGTGAGAGCAGTATTAGTAGCCTCCAGAGTAATCTGAACAGAGACTGCAAGCAGAGACTAGTGAGAGCAGTATTAGTTGCTTCCAGAGTAATCTGAACAGAGACTGCAAGCAGAGACTAGTGAGAGCAGTATTAGTAGCATCCAGAGTAATCTGAACAGAGGCAGCAAGCAGAGACTAGTGAGAGCAGTATTAGTAGCATCCAGAGTAATCTGAACAGAGACTGCAAGCATAGACTAGTGAGAGCAGTATTAGTAGCATCCAGAGTAATCTGAACAGAGACTGCAAGCAGAGACTAGTGAGAGCAGTATTAGTAGCATCCAGAGTAATCTGAACAGAGACTCCAAGCAGAGACTAGCAAGAGCAGTATTAGTAGCGTCCACATTAATCTGAACAGCAGAGACTGCAAGCAGAGACTAGCTAGAGCAGTATTAGTAGCATCCAGAGTAATCTGAACAGAGACTGCAAGCTGAGACTAGTGAGAGCAGTATTAGTAGCATCCAGAGTAATCTGAACAGAGACTGCAAGCAGAGACCAGTGAGAGCAGTATTAGTAGCATCCAGAGTAATCTGAACAGAGACTGCAAGCAGAGACTAGTGAGAGCAGTATTAGTAGCATCCAGAGTAATCTGAACAGAGACTGCAAGCAGAGACTAGTGAGAGCAGTATTAGTAGCATCCAGAGTAATCTGAACAGAGACTGCAAGCAGAGACTAGTGAGAGCAGTATTAGTAGCAGCCAGAGTAATCTGAACAGAGACTGCAAGCAGAGACTAGTGAGAGCAGTATTAGTAGCATCCAGAGTAATCTGAACAGAGACTGCAAGCAGAGACTAGTGAGAGCAGTATTAGTAGCATCCAGAGTAATCTGAACAGAGACAGCAAGCAGAGACTAGTGAGAGCAGTATTAGTAGCAGCCAGAGTAATCTGAACAGAGACTGCAAGCAGAGACTAGTGAGAGCAGTATTAGTAGCATCCAGAGTAATCTGAACAGAGACTGCAAGCAGAGACTAGTGAGAGCAGTATTAGTAGCAGCCAGAGTAATCTGAACAGAGACTGCAAGCAGAGACTAGTGAGAGCAGTATTAGTAGCATCCAGAGTAATCTGAACAGAGACTGCAAGCAGAGACTAGTGAGAGCAGTATTAGTAGCATCCAAGTAATCTAAACAGACTGCAAGCAGAGACTAGTGAGAGCAGTATTAGTAGCATCCAGAGTAATCTGAACAGAGACTGCAAGCAGAGACTAGCGAGAGCAGTATTAGTAGAATCTGAACAGAGACAGCAAGCAGAGACTAGTGAGAGCAGTATTAGTAGCCTCCAGAGTAATCTGAACAGAGACTGCAAGCAGAGACTAGTGAGAGCAGTATTAGTTGCCTCCAGAGTAATCTGAACAGAGACTGCAAGCAGAGACTAGTGAGAGCAGTATTAGTAGCATCCAGAGTAATCTGAACAGAGGCAGCAAGCAGAGACTAGTGAGAGCAGTATTAGTAGCATCCAGAGTAATCTGAACAGAGACTGCAAGCATAGACTAGTGAGAGCAGTATTAGTAGCATCCAGAGTAATCTGAACAGAGACTGCAAGCAGAGACTAGTGAGAGCAGTATTAGTAGCATCCAGAGTAATCTGAACAGAGACTGCAAGCAGAGACTAGCAAGAGCAGTATTAGTAGCGTACACATTAATCTGAACAGAGACTGCAAGCAGAGACTAGCGAAAGCAGTATTAGTAGCATCCAGAGTAATCTGAACAGAGACTGCAAGCAGAGACCAGTGAGAGCAGTATTAGTAGCATCCAGAGTAATCTGAACAGAGACTGCAAGCAGAGACTAGCAAGAGCAGTATTAGTAGCGTCCACATTAATCTGAACAGAGACTGCAAGCAGAGACTAGCGAGAGCAGTATTAGTAGCATCCAGAGTAATCTGAACAGAGACTGCAAGCAGAGACTAGTGAGAGCAGTATTAGTAGCATCCAGAGTAATCTGAACAGAGACTGCAAGCAGAGACTAGCAAGAGCAGTATTAGTAGCGTCCACATTAATCTGAACAGAGACTGCAAGCAGAGACTAGCGAGAGCAGTATTAGTAGCATCCAGAGTAATCTGAACAGAGACTGCAAGCAGAGACTAGTGAGAGCAGTATTAGTAGCATCCAGAGTAATCTGAACAGAGACTGCAAGCAGAGACTAGTGAGAGCAGTATTAGTAGCATCAAAAGTAATCTGAACAGAGACTGCAAGCAGAGACTAGTGAGAGCAGTATTAGTAGCATCCAGAGTAATCTGAACAGAGACTGCAAGCAGAGACTAGCGGGAGCAGTATTAGTAGTCAAGGAAAGAAATGTCTGGAGAGAGCTGAGCAGTGAATGAGAGAAGAAGCACACAAGTGAAAGTGAGGAATTCAAACTCCTGCCTTGGGCCAATGTTCACACTGTGCCAGTATTGTCATGCTTGAAGGTTTAATATGGAGACCTATCGCAATGAAATATATGCTGTGCGCTCCAAAAGATGCGGAGTTGAGCTGTGCTCATAGTTTCCACAAACATTATTAGGTCTCTCTTGAAATTAGCACCACGAAACGAACGAACGAAATTTATTTTCCAACCGGGCACTTGACCACGTACTTTCGTTTTAGCGCCTAATGAAACCACTCGTTACATAAAGTAGAGCTTCCTCTAGCCACTGGTGCTAATTTCAACTCTCTAGCACTTGGCAATCTGGAGATATTTATGCGGAAAAATCAGGCATTCAGTTGTTGAGGTTCCCTCCACTTTAGCTCCAGTAACTTGGCTATAGTTATACCTATAAAAAATATTTTAGGATCAAAAGAGAGCACACAGAGAGACCTATCTTTTGAGCTATATATCAAGTCCATACCATGAAGTTTGCAGAATCTATCACGATATAAAGTAGTAACCACAAGGTTTTTTTTACACTTTCTACTAAAATGCAACCGTCACCTCACCCCTGAACTGCTGCCACACTTTGTGGGTACACACATGTGGAAACAATCAGCACAGTAAACAGTTTTGAACTCTGCATCTTTTGGAGCACCTTCATTCCGGTAGAAGTATATTATTTATCACGCATGTGTGCATGGTCTACTATTGTTAGTGGCTTGGAGCTTGGAGCATTAATTGGTGAGAGAGAGAATAACTGCAGCTTCTCCACAGGTTGGCAATTAATCTAATTATGTTATGTTTACATGGTTTTAATAAAAGGTAAAGGATCTTCTAGATATTTCCCGTCCACATGCATGCTGTTTCCAACAATCCAATCCAATGTAGTTTGTCAGTTCTTAATTAATTAAGGCAGCCATTGCATGTGTGTGTATACTACAGGAATCGCATAGTGTGTAGTATACTAGAGGAATCGCATGTGTGTCTAGAATACTAATAGGAAGTGGTTAGTATAATTATAATAGCTGCTTCCTGGCCCAGTTAGCAATTGCTTTTGGGATGGGCCACCACGGAGTGTGCTGGTGGGAGTGGAGTGCAGCTCTCTTTGGTGCAGAGATGGAACTTATGTTGATCAAGCAGTAGCTGCAAGTCACCAATTTTCGCTGCAAGTCTGGGGAGGATCCGAGCAGGCAGCCCAGCGATCAAGAGTGGTACAATTGGCAAGATCAGGCAGAGGTCACTTAATTTCTAGCGGCTACTTGTCAAGATTTGACTAGTATATGGAGTGTGCAATAGCACGTGCTAGCTGAGAGTGAGCAATAGCACGTGCTAGCTAAGAGTTTGCAATAGCACGTGCTAGCTGAGAGTTTGCAATAGCACGTGCTGGCTGCTTTAATATTGTCTTATAATAGTATAATAAGCACTCACTATATAAGCGCTCACACACACACACGCGTGCATGCATGCACATCCACATACACACACACACACTTATCATGATAGACGGTGGATAGCTCCATGCTGGAGCTAATCTGCAAATGTTTCAAAGATTATTTTTGTTGCAATGAAGTCAGTTTTGTTAAATGTGCAACACAATCATTCACACAAGCTGCATTACATCATCCCACCCCCACCCCCCCCACCCACCCCACCCCTCTCATACACACACACACACACACGGTCTTGCTTTCTCTAATGATATATGATGTATAGCTATGTCAGAGCTATGTCAGTGGAGAAGCTATGTTAAAATGATTCTGAAGAGGTTTATACAATATTCACTTAAGTGATCAGGTGAACACTAATTCTGATCAGACTTTCCACTAAACCTCTTTAAATTTCTAGCATTATTACACATCTAATTTCTATAATAATGATAGCATCTCGTAGTGGTAATTGACCTCCAAAAATAGAGGCATCACCAAAGGAGGAAGGTCCACTGTCAGTTGCCATGCCAAGATTGGATAAATGGCTTGTGGACTGATTACATGATGAGCATTGTTTCAGGTTCAACCTCAATATTGGTACTTGAAACATCAATTGGTTGACAACAGACTAAGGCCTGGTAGCCAGGAGTTCCAAGTTACTGTCTCCATAGCTTGTATCTACAATTAGCTTACCTAGTTAAGTATACATAATATAGACTAGCGCTGCAGTACGTGTAGCTTACCTAGTTTCGCTGCCGTGCATAGGCTTAGCAATGGTACTAATACAAGCAATTCACACATTCCCTTCTCGCAGGTTTTCTCCTGAGACAGCTCGTTTTCCTGCGCACCAGCTTGGTCTGAAGACCTCTCAAAAGGATGCCGCAGAGTGGACGGAGGGGTACACTATCACGTCATGGACCCTAACTTCCGCTTCTTCCAGCTATATAATTATTATACCACTTTCAGTTCCTAGCAGGTGCATCCCACTCAGTGGACTAGAAAATGGCGCAGTTGGAAGCCAGGCTAGCTGTTCAAGCGCTTTGATGTGAAACGCTACATATATATATTATACGTATATATTTAGTCTTCTGCAATAAAGATCCAGAATTTGTAAACATTCGTGGCAGGTCAAGTTACCAAAATTAATTTGATGTTGATTTATTGCTTAGTTGATTGTAAGTTGCAGAATCAAATGAATACAATACAGTGCTGTGTTTGTCTAACATTTCTCTTGGGCTCATTCTGTGTTTCTCTGCTCAATGGCTGGGCACTCGCATACACCCTAGCTATGCCATGGCCAAGGGCACAGATACAAGAAGGGGGGGGGGGGGGGATAAGTAGGGATAACTTGACTAGGGAAAGAACATTGGCAGGGTTTGAAGCTTGTAGGCACACCATCAAAGCTTTAAAATGAAACTAGGAAAGATAAAGAGTCGGTGTTAATATTTCTCTCGGGCATTTCTGTTGTCGGTTTTGTCGCCATTGATGGGACTAGGGGGGGATAGGGATAATGTGTGCGGTCCTTTGCACCGCTTTTCAGTTGGTTAAATGCAAGACTTATCCACGGATAACACGAACATTCCATGGGTATCCCAGGATGTCTTGAAATACTCGGACATCCCAACCCTGGGATCGGGTGGCTGGAACTGTCAGAGATCTCAGAATCATGCCAGAGTATCTCGGGCACTCTGGAATAATCAAGGCATCCCTGGATATTAACGGAGACTGAAAACTTTACGCAACACGTGAATTTTTCGCACATCCAACAGTGTCCGGACCAAAAATTAGACTACAATTTTGGTAAGGCACCACTAATGTAGTCACTTTGGAATCCTATCCGAACATAGTCACCTATTAACAAAGAAATAGAATCGTTGTAATCATTATGTGTTTTAGGCTGACCTTGGTCGGTCACTTTGGATAAACCTTGATGTGTCATGGAGTGTTTGCTGCACTCAAATTGGCCCACAGTAACACCCTGAGTAACACCCTGAGTAACACCCTGAGTAACACCCTGAGAGACACCCTGAGTAACACCCTGCCCTGTCTTGCACTGTATAGTAATATTTAGTCTTTTTTTCCCTTCTCATATTTAAAAAATAAATATGTCCTTCACGCATAGTTTGCAGGTATGACCTCCTTTTCGACATCCTCTACTCATCTTTGGGAGAACTCTTCCAGTATGAAGAATGAGAGTACACTGTCGACTTGGGTGCAGGACCGCACCGATGGTGGGAGAGATAGACCACACTGATGGTGTAGAGAAGGTCCACACTGACTGTGGAGATGGTCCACACTGACGGTGTAGAGAAGGTCCACACTGATGGTGTAAAGGTCCACACTGATGGTGTAGAGAAGGTCCACACTGACTGTGGAGATGGTCCACACTGACGGTGTAGAGAAGGTCCACACTGATGGTGTAGAGAAGGTCCACACTGATGCTGTAGAGAAGGTCCACACTGACGGTGTAGAGAAGGTCCACACTGACGGTGTAGAGAAGGTCCACACTGACGATGTAGAGAAGGTCCACACTGACGGTGGAGAGAATGACCACACTGATGGTGTAGAGAAGGTCCACACTGAAGGTGCAGAGAAGGTCCACACTGATGGTATAGAGAAGGTCCACACTGATGCTGTAGAGAAGGTCCACACTGACGGTGTAGAGAAGGTCCACACTGACGGTGTAGAGAAGGTCCACACTGACGGTGGAGAGAATGACCACACTGATGGTGTAGAGAAGGTCCACACTGAAGGTGCAGAGAAGGTCCACACTGATGGTGTAGAGAAGGTCCACACTGATGGTGTAGAGAAGGTCCACACTGACGGTGGAGAGAATGACCACACTGATGGTGTAGAGAAGGTCCACACTGAAGGTGCAGAGAAGGTCCACACTGATGGTATAGAGAAGGTCCACACTGATGCTGTAGAGAAGGTCCACACTGACGGTGTAGAGAAGGTCCACACTGACGGTGTAGAGAAGGTCCACACTGACGGTGGAGAGAATGACCACACTGATGGTGTAGAGAAGGTCCACACTGAAGGTGCAGAGAAGGTCCACACTGATGGTGTAGAGAAGGTCCACACTGATGGTGTAGAGAAGGTCCACACTGACGGTGCAGAGAAGGTCCACACTGATGGTGTAGAGAAGGTCCACACTGATGGTATAGAGAAGGTCCACACTGACGGTGTAGAGAAGGTCCACACTGATGGTATAGAGAAGGTCCACACTGACGGTGTAGAGAAGGTCCACACTGATGGTGTAGAGAAGGTCCACACTGACGGCACAGAGAAGGTCCACACTGACGGTGTAGAGAAGGTCCACACTGACGGTGTAGAGAAGGTCCACACTGACGGTGTAGAGAAGGTCCACACTGACGGCACAGAGAAGGTCCACACTGACGGTGTAGAGAAGGTCCACACTGACGGTGTAGAGAAGGTCCACACTGATGGTGTAGAGAAGGTCCACACTGATGGTATAGAGAAGGTCCACACTGATGCTATAGAGAAGGTCCACGCTGACAGTAGAGAAGGTCCACACTGACGGTGTAGAGAAGGTCCACACTGATAGCGTAGAGAAGGTCCACACTGATGGTGTAGAGAAGGTCCACACTGATAGCGTAGAGAAGGTCCACACTGATAGTGTAGAGAAGGTCCACACTGATGGTGTAGAGAAGGTCCACACTGACAGTAGAGAAGGTCCACACTGACGGTGTAGAGAAGGTCCACACTGATAGCGTAGAGAAGGTCCACACTGACAGTAGAGAAGGTCCACACTGATGGTGTAGAGAAGGTCCACACTGATGCTGTAGAGAAGGTCCAAACTGATGGTGTAGAGAAGGTCCAAACTGATGGTGTAGAGAAGGTCCACACTGACGGTGTAGAGAAGGTCCACACTGACGGTGTAGAGAAGGTCCACACTGACGGCACAGAGAAGGTCCACACTGATGCTGTAGAGAAGGTCCAAACTGATGGTGTAGAGAAGGTCCACACTGATGGCGTAGAGAAGGTCCACACTGACGGCACAGAGAAGGTCCACACTGATGGTGTAGAGAATGTCCACACTGACGGTGTAGAGAAGGTCCACACTGACGGTGTAGAGAAGGTCCACACTGATGCTGTAGAGAAGGTCCACACTGATGGTGTAGAGAAGGTCCACACTGACGGTGTAGAGAAGGTCCACACTGATGCTGTAGAGAAGGTCCACACTGATGGTGTAGAGAAGGTCCACACTGACGGTGTAGAGAAGGTCCACACTGATGCTGTAGAGAAGGTCCACACTGATGCTGTAGGGAAGGTCCACACTGACGGTGTAGAGAAGGTCCACACTGATGCTGTAGAGAAGGTCCACACTGATGGTGTAGAGAAGGTCCACACTGACGGTGTAGAGAAGGTCCACACTGATGCTGTAGAGAAGGTCCACACTGACGGTGTAGAGAAGGTCCACACTGATGCTGTAGAGAAGGTCCACACTGATGGTGTAGAGAAGGTCCACACTGACGGTGTAGAGAAGGTCCACACTGATGCTGTAGAGAAGGTCCACACTGATGGTGTAGAGAAGGTCCACACTGACGGTGTAGAGAAGGTCCACACTGATGCTGTAGAGAAGGTCCACACTGATGCTGTAGGGAAGGTCCACACTGACGGTGTAGAGAAGGTCCACACTGATGCTGTAGAGAAGGTCCACACTGATGGTGTAGAGAAGGTCCACACTGACGGTGTAGAGAAGGTCCACACTGATGCTGTAGAGAAGGTCCACACTGACGGTGTAGAGAAGGTCCACACTGATGGTGTAGAGAAGGTCCACACTGACGGTG
The DNA here is from genome assembly GCA_028752905.1 of Cladorhizidae sp. MBARI D1340-BT2. Taxonomy (NCBI): domain Eukaryota; kingdom Metazoa; phylum Porifera; class Demospongiae; order Poecilosclerida; family Cladorhizidae; species Cladorhizidae sp. MBARI D1340-BT2. The sequence continues at coordinate 16,704,312 of JAQNBH010000002.1, forward strand.
TAGAGAAGGTCCACACTGACGGTGTAGAGAAGGTCCACACTGATGGTGTAGAGAAGGTCCACACTGATGGTATAGAGAAGGTCCACACTGATGGTGTTGAGAAGGTCCACACTGATGCTGTAGAGAAGGTCCACACTGACGGTGTAGAGAAGGTCCACACTGACGGTGTAGAGAAGGTCCACACTGACGGTGTAGAGAAGGTCCACACTGACGGTGTAGAGAAGGTCCACACTGATGGTGTAGAGAAGGTCCACACTGACGGTGTAGAGAAGGTCCACACTGATGGTGTAGAGAAGCACCACACTGATGGTGTAGAGAAGGTCCACACTGATGGTGTAGAGAAGGTCCACACTGACGGTGTAGAGAAGGTCCACACTGATGGTGTAGAGAAGGTCCACACTGACGGTGTAGAGAAGGTCCACACTGATGGTGTAGAGAAGGTCCACACTGACGGTGTAGAGAAGGTCCACACTGATGGTGTAGAGAAGGTCCACACTGACGGTGTAGAGAAGGTCCACACTGATGGTGTAGAGAAGGTCCACACTGACGGTGTAGAGAAGGTCCACACTGATGCTGTAGAGAAGGTCCACACTGATGGTGTAGAGAAGGTCCACACTGACGGTGTAGAGAAGGTCCACACTGATGCTGTAGAGAAGGTCCACACTGATGCTGTAGGGAAGGTCCACACTGACGGTGTAGAGAAGGTCCACACTGATGCTGTAGAGAAGGTCCACACTGATGGTGTAGAGAAGGTCCACACTGACGGTGTAGAGAAGGTCCACACTGATGCTGTAGAGAAGGTCCACACTGATGCTGTAGGGAAGGTCCACACTGACGGTGTAGAGAAGGTCCACACTGATGGTGTAGAGAAGGTCCACACTGACGGTGTAGAGAAGGTCCACATTGATGGTGTAGAGAAGGTCCACACTGACGGTGTAGAGAAGGTCCACACTGACGGTGTAGAGAAGGTCCACACTGATGGTGTAGAGAAGGTCCACACTGACGGTGTAGAGAAGGTCCACACTGATGGTGTAGAGAAGGTCCACACTGATGGTGTAGAGAAGGTCCACACTGACGGTGTAGAGAAGGTCCACACTGATGGTGTAGAGAAGGTCCACACTGATGGTGTAGAGAAGGTCCACACTGATGGTGTAGAGAAGGTCCACACTGATGCTGTAGAGAAGGTCCACACTGATGCTGTAGAGAAGGTCCACACTGATGGTGTAGAGAAGGTCCACACTGATGGTATAGAGAAGGTCCACACTGATGGTGTAGAGAAGGTCCACACTGATGCTGTAGAGAAGGTCCACACTGATGGTGTAGAGAAGGTCCACACTGATGGTGTAGAGAAGGTCCACACTGATGGTGTAGAGAAGGTCCACACTGACGGTGTAGAGAAGGTCCACACTGATGGTGTAGAGAAGGTCCACACTGACGGTGTAGAGAATGAACCTTCTGCAATATAAAAAAATGTTCTTCAAATTGTGCTGTCATACTGTAGAGATGTTTCACCTGATGAATTTAACGGCATTTCAAATGACTTGTTGCTTGACAGTGTTCTGCAATTGAATGGCTGTATTTAGAGCGCCACAAGAGAAGGAAGCATTGATAAAGAACCCTTCTTCCTAATCCAATCATCTTCCCCATTCTATCACTGTTGGAGAGTAAGCATGAGAATTGTAGTCAAAGCTACATGACCCTTAGATAGTTCATCAACAGAAAGCATTGGAGTTGTCTCGCTAGCCAGATGCTTGCCACATGCGTGCACATGGAAAGGACGACTCTGGTCATATTTGCATCTTGTTTTTTTGTGATTAACAGCTAAGAAAGTCGTGGCTTGTGAAATTTCTGTTGTCACTGGCGTAAGAGTCCCCCACCCTTCGCACATAGGAACAAGATGCGATGGGGTACTCTTTGTACCGGTAATCAAATTTTTAACATCACAGACATGGCTGCCAGGATTTTATATTTAACACTTAACACAATAAGTTAGAAGTACAAATCACAAGTGTAAGTGTTAGTAACACTTAGTAAGTACAAAAATAAGTGTTAGTAACACTTAGTAACACTTAGTACAAATCACAATAAGTTGAAGTGTTCACACTAAGTAAATACAAATCACAATAAGTGTTAAGTTTATTAACACTTAGTAAGTACAAATCACAATAAGTGTAAGTTTATTAACACTTAGTAAAACAAATTACAATAAGTGTTAATTGAGTAGTAAGCAAACGTTGGTTAAAGTGTTTCCTTCAACATTCTTAGTGGCTGCCCAGCAGTCAGTTCACTTCAGCAGTTATATTCATTTCATCCTCTTACAAGTGCTTGGACTCTCATCATTTTAGGCATAAAGTAGCATTCAATCTTTTTCCCTCCAGGTAGCTAACTTTTTCATGCATTACTGTGAGCATCCCACCTTGTATAGCGATGTTCGTCAAGCACAGAGACCTCTCAGTTTGCAAGCACAAAGCCAGTTGCCAATGCAACAGTACAAGCTGAAAAGCACAGACAGAATTGATGACTCGCTGATTTCAGTAGTACCTAGCCCTACGCACACAAGATGAATGCTGCTCTTTGGGACCTAGCCCTACCTACATGAGATGAATGCTTCTCTTTGGGACCTAGCCCTACCCACAAGAGATGAATGCTGCTCTTTGGGACCTAGCCCTACCCATAATTATGAGATGAATGCTGCTCTTTGGGACCCAGCCCTACCCACAAGAGATGAATGCTGCTCTTTGGGACCTAGCCCCACCTACAAGAGATAAATGCTGCTCTTTGGGACCTAGCCCTACCTACAAGAGATGAATGCTGCTCTTTGAGACCTAGCCCTACCTACAAGAGATGAATGCTGCTCTTTGGGACCTAGTCCTAACAACACGAAATGAATGCTGTTCTTTGGGACCTAGCCCCCACAAGAGATGAATGCTGCTCTTTGGGACCTAGCCCTACCTACAAGAGATGAATGCTGTTCTTTGGGACCTAGCCCTACCTACAAGAGATGAATGCTGCTCTTTGGGACCTAGCCCTACCTACAAGAGATGAATGCTTCTCTTTGGGACCTAGCCCTACCTACAAGAGATGAATGCTGCTCTTTGGGACCTAGCCCTACCCATACAGCTGCTCTTTGGGACCTAGCCCTACTCATACGAGATGAATGCTGCTCTTTGGTCTACCCACATGAGATGAATGCTGCTCTTTGGGACCTAGCCCTATGCTCATGAGATGAATGCTTCTCTTTGGGACCTAGCCCTACCTACAAGAGATGAATGCTTCTCTTTGGGACCTAGCCCTACCTACAAGAGATGAATGCTGCTCTTTGGGACCTAGCCCTACCTACAAGAGATGAATGCTGCTCTTTGGGACCATACAGCTTCTCTTTGGGACCTAGCCCTACTCATACGAGTTGAATGCTGCTCTTTGGTCTACCCACATGAGATGAATGCTGCTCTTTGGGACCTAGCCCTATGCTCATGAGATGAATGCTTCTCTTTGGGACCTAGCCCTACCTACAAGAGATGAATGCTTCTCTTTGGGACCTAGCCCTACCTACAAGAGATGAATGCTGCTCTTTGGGACCTAGCCCTACGCACACAAGATGAATGTTGCTCTTTGGGACCTAGCCCCACCTACAAGAGATGAATGGTACTCTTTGGGACCTAGCCCTACCTACAAGAGATGAATGCTGCTCTTTGGGACCTAGCCCTACCTACAAGGGATGAATGCTGCTCTTTGGGACCTAGCCCTACCTACAAGAGATGAATGCTGCTCTTTGGGACCTAGCCCCCCACATGAGATGAATGCTGCTCTCCCCCCACATGAGATGAATGCTGCTCTTTGGGACCTAGCCCACCACATGAGATGAATGCTGCTCTTTGGGACCTAGCCCCCCACATGAGATGAATGCTGCTCTTTGGGACCTAGCCCTACCTACAAGAGATGAATGCTTCTCTTTGGTACCTAGCCCTACCTACAAGAGATGAATGGTACTCTTTGGGACCTAGCCCTACCTACAAGAGATGAATGTTGCTCTTTGGGACCTAGCCCCACCTACAAGAGATGAATGTTGCTCTTTGGGACCTAGCCCTACCTACAAGAGATGAATGCTGCTCTTTGGTACCTAGCCCTACCTACAAGGGATGAATGCTGCTCTTTGGGACCTAGCCCTACCTACAAGAGATGAATGCTGCTCTTTGGGACCTAGCCCCCCGCATGAGATGAATGCTGCTCTTTGGGACCTACCCCCCACATGAGATGAATGCTGCTCTTTGGGACCTAGCCCCCCACATGAGATGAATGCTGCTCTTTGGGACCTAGCCCCCCACATGAGATGAATGCTGCTCTTTGGGACCTAGCCCTACCTACAAGAGATGAATGTTGCTCTTTGGGACCTAGCCCCCCACATGAGATGAATGCTTCTCTTTGGTACCTAGCCCCCCACATGAGATGAATGCTGCTCTTTGGGACCTAGCCCTACCTACAAGAGATGAATGCTTCTCTTTGGGACCTAGCCCTACCTACAAGAGATGAATGCTGCTCTTTGGGACCTAGCCCTACCTACAAGAGATGAATGCTGTTCTTTGGGACCTAGCCCTACCTACAAGAGATGAATGCTGTTCTTTGGGACCTAGGCTCTACAATATCTACACTCTGTCATCCACCTCAGAAGCCTTTATAGGACGTTTTTCTAATCCACATGGTGACTTCTCTGCCAAAATTGGTCTAGTGGTTCCAAGTGCTAATTGGACTGAAGCATAATATGTATGTAACAAGCTAGCACTCCTACTAACCGAGGGACAGAAACTAAAACGCATAAGTCAGATGGCCCCTCCATGCTGGTTTGTGTATTAAAATAAACTTCATTTAAACTGCGAAGTGCTGTTGGCTGCCTTGGCAGTGGATTCCCGTCAAAGCATGGTCCAGGTGCTCCCTCACAGCTAGGCGCCTAGCTAATACATACCAGCTTAGCTACCCAGCCTAAGACTCAGCAGAAGCATTTATGAAGTAGGCCATAAGCACCAGCATGTCTGGGTACTAGTGGACTATAATTTACTAGTGGACTATAAGTAGAGCTTAAGGTAGTCCTAGGGCTAGATCTGGGACAAAAAACAACCCCAAAACATTCAATGCAGACCATTTTAGCCTCGAGCGATTTTAGCGTAACACAGGTCTCTTTGAATCTTAGCTGCTGCGGGAATCCCCTCAGTAGCTAATCATTTAACGAACACTCTAGTAATCAATGATTTAATCTTGCTATTGCTGAGCCTGTTAAGGCCATCACATATATATATATATTGCAGCACAGTGTGAAACTATTTAGTAACTAACCTAATAATGAAATTAAAAAATCAATAAAAAGTTAAAAAAATCAACAGTACTTAATTAATAAAAATCCACAATATTAAGTTACGAGTGTCCCGCTGCTCAAGGAGGTGGGGATGGGAGGGGACCAAAGATCATTCCTCAGCTCACCATACAACAGTTCTCTGCCACCACTTCCCTAACCAATACATAACACACTCGCCCACCTCCATCACGCATCACTTACTCCCTCCACATCTTTGCCCAAAAGCAATGCCACCTTTCCATCCTTACTCACTCTTCTAAATTCATCCAGCCCCAGTCGATCCCTCTCAAATTCCCCGCATGTCACCAAGAAATGTTCCACATCCTCCCCTGCTCCACTATCACACATTATACACCTCTCATCCCTAACTATCCCACATCTCTTCTTATCCTCTAACAACCCAGCTGATGCAGTCAGTCGAAATTGCAACTGCACACTTTCCTGACCGTGCATGGACCTCACATACCTCTCCACCCCTGCACCATTCCTTGCCGATTTATAATAATTCTTTCCGTCTACTTCCTCCTCCCAGTCCTTCTCATTTCTCACCTTCACTTTCCCCTTCCACTTGTGCACTGACCCAACCTCGTTTATCTCGTAAGTTCTTCTCAAGATCTCATATTCTTCCCACCATCCAATTTCTCCATCCTCTCTTAGTATATTTACAATAACTTTTACCAATCTGCTCTTTTCCAACACCTCTAATCTCTTGCCAAACAAATCATCTCTTCCCTCCTCTCCTCTAGCTTCCTCCACCCCATATCTCCCCCTATTGCTACTCCTGCTACTGTGTCATTTGCCCCCAACAGTCTCCTACCCACTCTCATCTGTGCCGACTCCAACTTCTTGCAAGCATTTCGTCCTCCTGTCCACCACACTTCGGCTGCATGCTCCATATTGGGTTTCGCTAGAAGCCATTCTTTTTCTGTCTACTTCCACCTGCCCACTCACTCTACTCATCCATATTACCTTTCCAACCCACTCTTCTGCCTTCTTTGCCATCTTCTCTAACTGAACATTACCCCTTAGCTTCCTATCAAACCATATTCCTAAGTACTTGAATTCTTTGACCTCTTCCAACATCTCCTCACCAATCCACCAATGCACTTCTGCTTCCTTCTTCCCTACTACCATGACCTTGCTCTTTTTGCTATTAAATTTTATCTTCCACCTTAACACATACGCCTGTACCACATCCAACATAGCTTGCAGTTCCACCCCTGAGTCAGCCAGAATAACAACATCATCTGCATACATAAGTGCCCCACACCAGCTGCCTTCCACTTTGACTCCTAGCTCAGCTCTCTCCAATTCCTCTGCCATTCCCATCAAATATATATTGAAAAGAAGTGGAGACAAAGGACATCCCTGCCTAAGTCCATTCTCCACAGTGAACCACCTTGACCTCCTTCGATTCAATACCACCATCGTCTCCACCCCACTATACAATCCTACACATGTCCTCACAAGTTTCTCTTCTACTCCATACTGCCTCAACTTCTGCCACAGTCCCTCCCTCCATATGCCTTATCCAGATATGAAGTTTTTTTCTCGCTCTTCCTCACTTCACAAACTCCTCTTAACACCAACCACTGGTCTGAACATCTCCTCTGTCTCCTAAATCCTCCTTGTGCTTCCGTCAAAATCCTATCCTCAGCGAACACTCCCAACCTCCTTGCCAACACTCTCGCAAGCACCTTCACCACACTACAACACAATGAAATTCCCCTATAATTCCCTACTTCGTCCTCGTCACCATCCTTGTGGAGAGGGTACTAGTAAACTCCTCTTCCAGTCCACTGGGCAGCACTCAATCCTCATCACCACATTCATCACCTCCACCAACCTTCTACCTCCATACATCAGCATCTCATTCAACGGAGCTCTTCAAACACTTCATTACCTCTACTACTTCTTCCCAATTTACTTCACCCAATTATTTATAGCCGCCCGCGGCATGAATTTTTGAGTCGTTAGTTTTGTCATTTTTCTTCTGCTTGGAGTGACGTATTAATGTTTGCACCTCTCTGGCCCAGGACGTATTAATGGTTGCACTTGCCCAGGACTACATGATCTTACTTCAGCTTCTTGGTGTGTCGTATTAATGGTTGCACTGCTCTTGCCCATGACTACATGATCTTACTTCAGCTTCTTGGTGTGGCGTATTAATGTTTGCACTGCTCTGGCCCAGGACTACACGATCTTACTTCAGTATCTTGGTGTGACGTATTAATGGTAACACCTCTCTGGCCCAGGACGTATTAATGGTTGCACTTGCCCAGGACGTATTAATGGTTGCACTTGCCCAGGACTACACAATCTTACTTCAGCTTCTTGGTGTGGCGTATTAATGGTGGCACTGCTCTGGCCCAGTACTTAGCCATTGGAAAAGCAAGTAGCTCATTGAGCTTCCAGAAATTTCTTGGAACTTGTAGATGGTCAGAAGTGTGAGATGGTGTTTTGCTCTGACGTATGAATGTAATGCTTCCTGTTGGTGACGTTGATAAATGTCTGGGATACTGGAGCAGGGGAAAGATTCTGGCTTGAAGGTGTGGTGTTGATGAAAACCTGGAAGCAGTGATATTTACCATGGTAACCTAAAGCCAACCTCTTCATTCTAGTAATTGTGTGCAGGGTTGAGGAGTTAATTGGAGGATTGGTAAGGACATATACACCCCCGGACATAAACCTCCCTGGAACAAAAACAACCAGACAGTTACCACCCGGACAAATACCACCCCATGCCAAATACCCCCTGGACATTTACCCACCCCATAAATATTTTCACCTTATCACATATAGGATTTTAGGATGAAAGATGGGATTTTATTGCCCTAGCCCCCCTAGCCCTAAACCCTATACATTTTATTTCCCATTTCCCCCATTTTTTTTTTTTTTGATGGGGGGTATTGTCCAGGTGGTATATAATTGTCTGGGTTTTTTGTCTGGGAGGTATATGTCCTGATAGGGGGTAAGGAGATATTGGAAGAGGTAGAATTTGAGTATGGTTTGATAGGAAGCTAGGGGATAATGTTCAGTTAGAGAAGATAAAGAAGGCAAAAGAGTGCGATAGGTGGCTATGGATTAGCAGAAGGGATGGGCAGGTTGAAGTAGACAGAGGAAGGATGGCGTGGGAGCTTCTAGTGAGACCTAGTGTGGAATACACATCCTTAAGTGTGGTAGCTAGAAGCATGTAATGCTTGAATGAAGTTTTGAGTCTGCACAGATGAGAGTGGGTAGGAGATTGTTGGGGGCAAGCAATACAGTAGCAGGAGTGGCGATATGTGTTAGAGGAAGCTAGAGGAGAGGTGGGAAGAGATGAAGGTTTTGTTTGGTAAGAGATTGAAGGCATTGGAAGAGAGCAGATGGTGAAAGTAGTCGTAAATAAACTAAGACAGGCTAGAGTAATTGTATGGTGGGAAGAATATGAGATCTTGAGGAAGAAAATGAGGCTGGGTAGCTTCTTGAAGGAAAAGGTGTAGGTGCGAGATGAGGAAGATTGGGAGGAGGAAGTAAACAGTAACTAAGAGCATGTTGAAATTCTACAAATTGGCAAAGAATGGTGCAGGGGTGATCAGGAAAGTTGTGAGGTTGGTGAAATTTAGACCACGGACTGTGTCAGCTGGGTTGTTAGAGAATAAGAAGAGATGTGGAATAAGTTGCTGTCCAGCGTGGGACACTGCAGCTGTGCTGGGTGCTAGTCATCCAGTATGGGAACACTGCGGCTGTGCTGGGTGCTAGTCATCCAGTGTGGGAACAACACTGCGGCTGTGCTGGGTCCTAGTCATCCATGGAACACTGCGACTGTGCTGGATCCTAGTCATTCCAGCGTGGGGACACTGCGGCTGCTGTGCTGGGTCCTAGTCCAACTAGTGGAGACTTCTTCTGTTTGCTGTTTTTTTGCTTTAATAGTAACAACACAATAATAACAACAACAAATAATAACCCCTTTAGCTAATAACGCAGAAATTATAAACTCCAAACCCTTCCCCCTCCCTCACTCCCAGATCTGCCGAGACCCACAGTGTAGAGATTAATCAACTTGGTTGTAATAGATTCTCCGATTAAGGGGCGTGGCCACCGACGTCCACGTGTACAGGTGTCGAAAAGGACTTATGGAGAGAACAGCTAGGAATAGAAACCAGCTTCCCACTAACCTTCCACAGCTGCAGAACTTGATAAAGAGAGACAAAGCGGCGTACAAGGACGAGGTAAGATTGATGAAAAAACTCTGAGACCTGTGATTAGTCCCGCATATCTTCTGCTCGTTTTCACGGGCAGTTTCTCCAGCAATACCAGCACTATGAGTCTCTACTGCAGCTATTTCTACTCGATCCTTCGCAGGAATCTGATAGCTTGAGGAACCTCGTCATGTTTCTGAGTCAGGTATGCAGTGACTCCAAATCATCAGCTTTAATTTACTCACTGGGCTGTATCCTTCACTGGTACAGTAATATTTAGCTCTGTGCTGTTGCCCTCGGTTCAAAATTCAAATAAAATATAGCCAATGAGTTCAATTTTTGGAGTGCATTTGTAATGGACTAAATGACCTTATACTACATCACATGATCTGTGGCTAATTTGATTGGTTACTATAGGTTACATAGGCGCATAGGCGCATAACCTACACTTTTAACCGCATGTAGTTTAGCGCATGCGCAATGCAGTATAAGTAAGATAGCCTATACTCCACTCGCGGGTTATGCGCCAGTGTAACCTACTTGTTTGCGGTTACATCCCGAGGCGAAGCCGAGGGGTAACCGCAAACTCGGAGGTTACATAGGCGCATAACCCACTCTTTTGAATAGGCTATCCTAAACTTTCTGGAAGAAGTATAGTACCTGAAGTAAGGGTGAACCTATCAGTAGTAGAGGAATACTATTATGTAACGATGTCCATTCAATTGTAGTGCTATATTGCATGTCATCAGATTCTCTGGTAATGAGTGATTGGTAAAGGGTCTCACCCATTGTTTAGCAGGTATTTCTAGGATTATCACATCAGTGTTGGGAAAGTGATGTGGTGAGATTCAGTTCATAATGTCTGAATCCCACAAGTTCGAGACCCAATTGGTATTATGTGCTAAGTTCGTAGTTGGCCTATTGGTTTTTGGATGAGCCACCATGGAGCATGCTGGTAAGAGTGGAGTGCACGAGTGGAGTGCAGCTCTCTGTTGGTGCAGAGATGGAAGCTTATGGTGATCAAGCAGCAGGTGCAAGTCACCAACTTTGCTGCAAGTCTAGGGAGGAGCCGAGCAGGAAACCTTGCCATGACCAACACAGAGTGGTACAACTGGTAAGGTTACCCAGTGGTCAAAGCAACTAGTTTTCAAGGTGTGGCAGCAAAGTGTGCAAACGATGTAGGATAGTCTGATAGCTCCTTGTAGCATTATTTAAAGGCATATTGCATGATGTGGTCCACTAGAAATCACATGACCTCTGCCTGACCATGCCAGTTGTACCACTCTGTGTCGGAGATCCCATCGTTCCCTGCCTAGTTCATCCCTAGACCAGCTGCTGCTTGACCACCATAAGCTTCCATCTCTGCAGAAATAGAAAGCTGCACTCCACGCTCACCAGTATGCTCCATGGAGGTCCATCTCTGCAGCAATTGAAGCTGCACTCCACTCTCACCAGTATGCTCCATGGAGGCCCATCTCTGCAGCAATAGTAAAGCTGCACTCCACTCTCACCAGCATGCTCCATGGAGGCACATCTCTGCAGCAATAGAAAGCTGCACTCCACTCTCACCAGCATACTCCATGGAGGCCCATCTCTGCAGCAATAGAAGCTGCACTCCACTCTCACCAGCATGCTCCATGGAGGCCCATCTCTGCAGCAATAGAAAGCTGCACTCCACTCTCACCAGCATGCTCCATGGAGGCCCATCTCTGCAGCAATAGAAAGCTGCACTCCACTCTCACCACCATGCTCCATGGAGGCCCATCTCTGAAGCAACAGAAAGCTGCACTCCACTCTCACCAGCATGCTCCATAGAAGTCCATCTCTGCAACAATAGAAAGCTGCACTCCACTCTCACCAGCACGCTCCATAGAAGTCCATCTCTGCAACAATAGAAAGCTGCACTCCACTCTCACCAGCATGCTCCATGGAGGCTCATCTCTGCAGCAATAGAAAGCTGCACTCCACTCTCACCAGCATGCTCCATAGAAGTCCATCTCTGCAACAATAGAAAGCTGCACTCCACTCTCACCAGCATGCTCCATGGAGGCTCATCTCTGCAGCAATAGAAAGCTGCACTCCACTCTCATCAGTATGCTCCACGGAGGCTCATCTCTGCAGCAATAGAAAGCTGCACTCCACTCTCACCAGCACGCTCCGTGGTTTAGTGCATGAGATTCGTTGCCTGACATACTAGAGCTTAGAAGATCGAGGGACCAGCCTAGCTAAAATGACAAGGGCAGTTTTTGCTAGTAAGCTAGAGAAACAGAGGTATTTTGTCATCTGCTTTGTTGCTAGGCTGGCTAGCATAGCAACAGCACTTACCTCAAGTGACGAGGAAAGCATCCTTGATTGACCCTTGCTATTCCTTTGTCACATGACAATTCAGGTCACATGCATGCATCACATTCAATTTTCAGCCCTAAAAAGTTTTATGGGCGGGAACTAAGTGCAATGGCTTTTATACTTGTGAATTATTACTGCCAAGTGTGCATACTTTTCATTTAGATTTGTCACTGCTACTGTGAAGAAATGGCAAACTTTCCAAATGAGCTGATGTCTCTTCTTAGTAAACACGGTCCCATTCTGGAACCGGAGATCAGGATGACTCTCTGTCGCGGTCTCATACTCATGCGCAGAAAGGATTTCATCGAACCTCAGAGGTTGGGGGTTATTGTGTTTTGTAATGGTGTGGTTCTGTTGTTGTTGTATGTAGAGAGGACCCTTCCTTACAGGAAGCTTAGAACCTTGTGGGGGGGGGGGGGGGGGGGGAGGGGGGTCCATGGCGGCTTGGCACATAACCGAGTAGTAGAAAGAGCGCTATCCTGTAGGTAGGGTGAGCTTAAGATCTGGTCCTCTTATCAGCTTTGTTTGAATACTGGCATCTAGTACATGAGCTCAGAGATGCCAGTATTCAAACAAAGCTTATAGATATATATCCAGACACACCAAAGGGACACATCTCCTCAGAGTGGCTTCTGAGTTTACTGAATAGGCGACTGTATAACAACCTGCCTGAATAACCAGTTTAATTCATTAAGGCTGTAGGTATAGTCCTGGCTGGTGTTATAAGCTTCATACACTAACCCTAGGGAAAGTTAGACATGCACTAGCCCTAGGGAAAGTTATACATGCACTAGCCCTAGGGAAAGTTATACATGCACTAGCCCTAGGGAAAGTTATACATGCACTAGCCCTAGGGAAGGTTATACATGCACTAGCCCTAGGGAAAGTTATACATGCACTAGCCCTAGGGAAAGTTATACATACACTAGCCCTAGGGAAAGTTATACATGCACTAGCCCTAGGGAAAGTTATACATGCACTAGCCCTAGGGAAAGTTTTACATGCACTAGCCCTAGGGAAAGTTATACATGCACTACATGCACTAGCCCTAGGGAAAGTTATACATGCACTAGCCCTAGGGAAAGTTATACGTGCACTAGCAAATTTTTTATCCTGCGTACTTGTAAACCTTGCGTGGACAATTGGAGTAGGCTACTTCTGGACAAGTGAAGAGCATTTTATGACAAACAGCTTCTGTGGTGAGGGCAAGTATCAAGGTTCTGGCTACTGCAGGAGAGTTAACAGCTGTGGTTATCTGCTATAGCTTTATGCTTAGCCCTCTTGCTTATCCATGTTGTAAATAATTGTAAGGATACTGGGGGGGGGGGGGGGGGGGGGGGGGGGGGGGGTTAGGATAAGGGTCCACTATGCTTGTGTGTGTGGTTGGGTAAAGAAGCTTGTGTGGGAGATTTGGTAAGGGGGTTCCCTGTGCTTGTGTGTGGAGTCATTGGGTAAGGGGGTTGCCTCTGCTTGTGTGTGGGGTCATTGGGCAAGGGGGTTGCCTCTGCTTGTGTGTGGAGTCATTGGGTAAGGGGGTTGCCTCTGCTTGTGTTTGGAGTCATTGGGGTCATTGGGTAAGGGGGTTGCCTGTGCTTGTGTGTGGAGTCATTGGGTAAGGGGTTCCCTGTGCTTGTGTGTAGAGTCATTGGGTAAGGGGATTGCCTGTGATTGTGTGTGGAGTCATTGGGTAAGGGGTTGCCTCTGCTTGTGTGTGGAGTCATTGGGTAAGGAGGTTCCCTGTGCTTGTGTGTGGAGTCATTGGGTAAGGGGGTTGCCTCTGCTTGTGTGTGGAGTCATTGGGTAAGGGGGTTGCCTGTGCTTGTGTGTGGAGTCATTGGGTAAGGGGTTGCCTGTGCTGTGTTTTTTTTGTTGGTATGGTAGGTTTCATATGCCTGTGTGTGGGGGGATAATGGTGGTTCCCCTGTACTCTTGTATGAGAGCTTTGTCTTGTTTCTGACTCCTTTTTTGTCGTATTTTAGGTTGCTAACGCTATTCTTTGAACTGTTTCGCTGTGAAGACAAAATCCTCCGTAAGGTGCAGGCCATTGATGATCCTTTCCTGTATGAGCTAAGATTCCCCACGCATGTACTTAAACTTGTGTAAATTTATTTCGGCTGTTGTCATTGTGAGCAACATTGTGAGCAACAGTATGAGCAACATTGTGAGCAACATTCTGGCAGTGTTTGTGATCAACTGATCCATGTTGCACCATCTCTGGCTAATTATTAGATGCTGGCTGCTCATGTCGTTGTTGCAGGCATTGTTCTGCTATATCGTGTCGGACATCAAGCACATTAACACCAGACGGAAGAACAACAAAGTCAATCGGGTTAGTCTATTATTAGAAATAGTAGTGTATATAGTAGTAATATTATAGAAGTAGTAATACTATATTAGTAGTAGTATATGTAGTAGCAATACTATGCTAGTAGTAGTAGTAATGCTATATTAGTAGTAGCAGCAGTCCAGTAGTAGTATAGTAGTAGTAGTATGGTATAGTATAGTAGTGTAATAGTAGGAGCCCTGTGATTTCTCTCTGTGTTGGAGTCCTTCCAAGTTGGAGGGACATTTTGTTGGCTCGACCTCTGCCCTCTCCTGTGTGGAGCACTGTGAGGTTCCTTGCTTAGCTCATCGCTGGAAAACTTGATTGTCAAAATATTTGTCAGTTCTGTCTCTGTGACAGACATTGATGGTATTAATACTTGACAGTTATGGTAGAGTGGGTGTGACCAGATCTGCTCTTGGCGATATCTAGCCGAGTTATGGGCGGTTATGAATTTGGTAGTTATATGAGAGTCCATCATGTACCGGAAATTCTGATTGGTTAGCGCATCACTGCTAACCTCGAAAACAGGCGCTTAACTGAGAATAAACACTTATTCTAAATAGCATGCACCAGAAAAATATTATTTATTTTTTGTACTGAGAATGGAGCAGCTAGTCTCACGAGCCAGTCAAAAAATCTCTAGAACCTGACAAGAACCACTCGGGTCTCTCTCGGCAAGCTAAGAGGAAGCTTGCGATGGCCTCTCAAGCACACTTGCATTTGTCTCGACTTCTCGAAGTACGTTCATCTACAGAACTGTTTGGACATCTTTTGTGGCAAGCTCCTTTTGGCCAAAGATGAGAACAATTACAGTTCTTGTGGGAACAGCTCACTATTGGCACCTTTCGTTAGTCAGAGGTACAGTTGTGTGGTCATTGGAAAGTGTTTTGGAAGTAGGCCATGGAGGAATTATCTGCCCTACTAGAAGGCTCGGAGGGGGGTGGGGGGGAAGGTCAGAAGCCCCCTCAAATTACACAACAGGAAGTTTGTCAGGAAACTACAGCAACTATAGAAATTGTAGCTTGGATGTGGTCATAGTGAAATTCTTGCCATATTGTTTGGTTGAGAAATGTTTCCAAGGCGATGAAGCCAACATAACATGTTCATAATCAATACTTTTTTGGAGGGCATTGAGACCAGTGCTCTATAGCACCATAGGGATGCTAATTATGGACAATTTGAAATGGCTACCACGCAGGAGGGCTCTAGATCATAACAAACAAAACAAATTTGTAATCGCCATAGCATTTCCCAGGGTTTCATACAGGGGTGGAAGCCCTGGGATATCCCCCCCCCCCCCCCCCCGCCCCCCAAGAATTTTCACAATAAAAATTTATATTCATGAAATTTCTTATGTAATACATTACAGTAACGGGAAAAAAGAGCAGTACAGAGAAGGGAACTTAGAAGCAATAGCAAATATAATTAGGTAACTTTTATTATTTATACTATGGCATATACAAAGCATACCTCAGCTAAAAGAGAGTCAAACCTCTCCCTAGACTTCCTCAAATATCTGAAATGACTCTCTGGGTCAGACAGCCTCATCTCTTGTAGGAGATTGTTATAATCTCCATGCTGGGTACAGCGAGCGAATGTAGGGCGTACCCACAAACTATTCTGTGGCAAGATGCAATTGTGTCGTAATCTAGGATGTTCTGTCCATGTGCTATTATTCTGTGGTTAGCTTTCCTAATTATAATAGTGTAGATTCTGTGGCAAGATGCAACTGTGTCATAATCTGTCCATGTGCTAGAACTTTAACTATAGGAAAGTACCCTCAAAATGTCTCGGAATCAATCTGAGAGCATTGATTTTGCACACAAAAAAATCGCCCCAGACCCCCCCTACTTGGGGCTTGCTTATGCACACCTATCACGTAAACGCCAAACGTTTTGAGTCCCCCCCCCAAACTGTAAATCCTGTATGAACCCATGTTCCCCCTCTTTCTTTTGTACAAGTAATTTTGGTACTAATCGCTGCCTATTGTGTGTGCCTCAATGATGTGTGGACTTTCTCTTTGGGCACGTGTTCTTAAAAGATACTGCCAGCAACATCAAGGTCACTCACTCCCCATATGTTTGGGGTTTGTGTCCATCAAAATAAACTTGCCACAGTCACTTGATTTCCATTCCAAAGTATTGCCGGAGTTGTGATTATAGGAGTGGGCCCTTTAGTTTTAATCAACTGGTGCCCACCATGTCAATTTACTTCCACACTCATGATACAGTAGACCCTTGCTAATCCGGACCCCGTTAATCCGAAATCTCGCTAATCCGAACGGCATTAGGTAGGGGGGAAAAAAGGGGGGAAATGCGTGCCTTTATTGAACTTTGAACCTACCACGAGCATGTCATACGATGCAGCTGCAGTGATATGGAGAAGAAAAGAGCACACAAGAGCCTTACCATTGAGGAAGGTCGAGATCCTGGACCAGCTCGGGAAGAAAAGCTACAAGTTACTAGCTAAACAGTATGGAGTTGGAGTCTCCACTATCTCAGACATAAAGAAGAATGGCAGCGAGTTGGGAGGATGCAAAAGGAAGATGACTGAGATGGGATTCCTGAGTTCTGCTAAAAGAATGAGGATGGGAAGGGAACATAATGATTAAAAATTACTTGTACTCCCACCACCCAGTATTCAACCCATACCTGCAAAAAATAAACAAATTCAGAGTCCAATATAATGATATTCATACATTTCACTAATCCGAAAATTTCACTAATCCGAACTACTCAGATCCCCAAGCTATTCGGATTAGTGAGGGTCTACTGTATTAGCTAATCAAATAAAATTATGGAGACATTTACTGCCACAAAGTGGGAAGTGTCGTTTCTGACAGTGATGCTGCCCGTGTATCTTCTAAACCTGCCCATGGAGACATTCAAGGAAAGAGGAGAAGGGTTATGGCGGTTACAAGTGTTACAACTTTTTAACAAAAACACTGTGATGCTTAGCAACCAGAGTTTACGGTGTGCCATCTTAACAAAGGACATCAGAGCTGGTCTCGGCTGTAAAATGAGTGCCATGGTGAAAGTGGGTGTGTAGTACTTTTATTGGCGGTATGGAGGTTATTGTCTCGGCCAGTGTGTCAAATTTAACTCTCCGTCAGCATATTCGGTTATGGAGTTAGCTGGTGTTGTTTGTTCTTGAGCAGTACATTCGAAGCTATTGCATACTAAACTGCTTGGCTATGAATAACTGGTGATGCTAACTGGTGGCAACATGGAAACTGGCAGTCACTAAGAACCTTGTCATTGTATTTTTAATAAATAGTTCTTGAAGGGTACCAATACCATAAACTAGAGGCGCTAAGAAAATGTGTGGTTACCACTTTATTTAATGCTCCCTAGATTCTGCAAAAATTCAAGGTATGGACTTGATATATAGCTCAATAGATAGGTCTCTCTGAGTGCTCTCTTGATACTAAAACATTTTTCATAGGTATAACTATAGCCAAGTTACTGGAGCTAAAGTGGGGTAACTGATTTTGCCACATAAATATCTCCAGATTGCTAGAGAGTTGAAATTAGCACCAGTGGCTAGAGGAAGCCCTACTCTTCACAATGAGTGTTTTCATTAGGCGCCAAAATGTAAGTATGCGGTCAAGCGCGCGGGTGGAAAATATATATTCCTTAAAATTTATTTTCCAACTGTGAGCTTGACCAAGTACTCCAGTTTTAGTGCCTAATGAAAAATGCCGTTGCATGCAGTAGGGCTTCCTCTAGCCACCGGTGCTAATTTCAACTCTCTAGCCAGCTGGAGAAAAATGTGTTGAAAAATCAGGTTTTGAGGTTCCCTCCACTTGTAGCTCCAGTAACTTGGGTATAGTTATACCTATGGAAAGTGTTTTAGCATCAAAAGAGAGCACACAGAGAGACCTATCTTTGGAGATATCTATCAAGTCCATACCATGAAGTTTACAGACTCTAAAGTGGTGACCACAAGTTTTTAAACGCCTACTAATTCGTGGTATTGTCCACTCCTGAAACAGATACTGGCGCAGATCTTCTTGACTGGAGTGACTGTCAATGTTCGCAATCGTCAAAACATTTCTTTAGCAGGTGGTCTCTTGCCCTAGCCCTGGCCCTAACCTTGGCCCTAACATTGGCCCTAACATTGGTCCTAGCCCTAGTTAAAGCCCTAGCCCAGTCCTAACCTTAATAAAAATCCTAGCCCTAACCCTACTAATGAACCTAGTCCTGACCTAGTAATAGCCCTAACCTGGCCTAGTATAGCCCTGGCCCTGCCCTAGCCTTAGCCCTGTAACTTTCCAAGCCCTAGAAACTCAGCCCTAGCATTATATATATATATATAGATATATAATAGTGTTGACCCTAGGCCTAAATGTCCCTAGAATACCCCTAGCCCTAACTAGAGGCCTAGAATTCTCCTAGCC
Organism: Cladorhizidae sp. MBARI D1340-BT2; assembly: GCA_028752905.1. Taxonomy (NCBI): domain Eukaryota; kingdom Metazoa; phylum Porifera; class Demospongiae; order Poecilosclerida; family Cladorhizidae; species Cladorhizidae sp. MBARI D1340-BT2. Next base: position 16,722,911 of record JAQNBH010000002.1, read on the forward strand.
CTAGCTAGATTCCTAGAATAGCCATAGCTAGAGCCCCCAGCTAGAGTCCTAGAATAGCCCTAGCTAGAGTTCTAGAATTCCCCTAGCCCTAGCTAGAGTCCTAGAATTCCCTTAGCCCTAGCTAGAGTTCTAAAATTCCCCTAGAGTCCTAGAATTCCCTTAGCCCTAGCTAGAGTTCTAGAATTCCCCTAGCCCTAGTTAGAGTTCTAGAATTCCCCTAGAGTTCTAGGCCTTAGCTCGAGTCCTAGAATTAAGGCCTCGGATACTAACCCTGCGCTGATTCCAGGGACCCATGCTGTCTAGTCAGTCACCCTCACCACGGACATCCCAGGATAGTCTCAGGTATCCCGGGATACAAGTATTCCAGGGCACATGCAGTACAGTCAGTCACCCTCACTAGGGAGAGTCCCAAGTACCTCAGTAATCCTGGAATGTCCTAGGGAAGGCTTGCATGTTGGCCGTGCCTATGGCTTGCGAGCAGATGTGTCCTCACCGTTGATTACGGCGCATGCTAAACATCTTGGGAAGCTCTCAGCGCTGTTAATGTAAAGAGTTTGTGTCTCCACCACCTGCCCTATGAGATTCAGGCTGGAACTGAATTCTGTGCAATATTAAAAATATATAATATCCGTGAGAAACGAACGTAGACTCCTCACAGGAATTTCCCATCCTTCTGGTGCCAATACTGCTGGATTCATGTGCGGAGAAGCTGACCAATGAGAGTGGGGTGTTGACACGTCTGAGGCCAAAGTTGGCAAGATTCGGTTCACATTTTTTATTTGTTTCTGTTCTGTTGTCAAGGGCGACGTCGAGTGCTCCAAATGGTGTTGTTGTGTGTTTGTTGCAGTCTCTGCAGAACTTGATGTATGGCATCTTCAGCCAGAGCTCCGCCATGACGAGTAGAATGTCTCTCAACATCATGATAGAGCTCTATAAGAAGAACATCTGGTCAGTTACTTCTGGTTCAAGTTAATTTAATTCATTTTTTAATTTTTTATTGTTATTTGTTTATTGTTTTGTTTATTTTAATAGATTACTATTATTGTTGTTGTTATCATCATAATCATCATCATTATTATTATTATTATCATTGTTAACATTATCATATTATTATTATTATTATTATTATTATTATTATTATTGTTATTATTGTTATCATTGTTATCATTATTATTATTATTATTATTATTATTATTATTATTATTATTATTATTATTATTATTATTATTATTATTGTTGTTGTTATCGTCATCATCATCATCATCATCATCATCATCATCATCATCATCATCATCATCATCATCATCATCATCATCATCATCATTATTATTATTATTATTATTATTATTATTATCCTTGTTATCATTATCATTATTATTATCATTGTCATAATAATATTAATTATTATTATTATTATTATTATTATTATTATTATTATTTTATCATTATTATTATTATTATTATTATTTATAATTATACTATTATTACTATTATTACTATTATTACTATTACTACTATTACTACTATTGTAGAAACTCTGTGAGATATATAAATGTTTGTGTCTTGTGGTTGGAAAGTGTTTATTATTATAAAATGTTGACAGATCACAAGAATACCCTTCTATAAATAATCCACCATGTGCTATAGTCTATTATTCGTTGTTTGTGGATTTATTTAGTGCCTAATTATACGACATAATAAACATCAAATATATCAGAAAAGGGTAAAGTAGGTATTAGGTAAATAATACTTCACGAGAGTACTTCGCTGACCCCTTGATGCTGCCAGTGCAGCCCTCAGTGCTCTCCTCCTACCAGTGTTGGCTGCTCTCTCTTCATCCCTTACAATCTCTGACAGTGGAGCCCTCAGTGCTCTCCTCCTACCAGTCTTCTTACTTGAGAGCTCCTTACCTTCTACATGGTTGGTGGTGCATGTGATGTTGTTATGAAGCTCTCTCTGCATACTTCCTATGGGCACCAAAATTGTGGGTAAATATGCAATCATGTTTGTGCCCTAAATTGGGGGAGTAATAATAATAGTAATAATAATAATAGTAATATAATAATAATAGTAATAGTAATATAATAATAATAATAATAGTATAGTAATAATAATAGTAATAATAATAGTAGTAGTAGTAGTAATAATAATTATTATTATTACTTATTAACCAAATCGTCTTTTACCTATTGTTGTTTGGGGGTGTTAATTGCCTATGGAACTTCGTAGTTTTTGAGTGGAGGGGAAACAATGTCCTCAACTAACCAACCCCCAGATATTTCAAACACTTCATATCATAGTCCTTTATCTGTGTGGGGGGGGGGGGGGGGCAGAATCTGTTCCCCCCAAAGCTCTCTGAAAGATTGACTAATGCCCAGTTCTGGACTGCCAATTCTGATCTTTGTCAAGTCCTCATCTGATTGGATCGTTCAGACGATTACTGATCCTTGTTGGCAGTTTCATCTGTGTCTGGTCACCAAATCTCCAGAGGCTATCCCTATTGGCTACGTCAACATAACACAGGGGTCTTCATGAAGACTCGGATTTTGACCTCCCCTTCCCTCAAATACAAATCCTGCATAAGGCATTGCTCTGCCTTTAACCCATTTCTAAATTCCATGTTACACTGAGTTACACGGCTTGATTGAAGTGTCAACCTCTTTCTTTCTTGTTTCAGGAATGATGCAAAGACCGTCAACGTCATAGCAACTGCGTGTTTCTCGAAACTCACAAAGGTGAGGTCTACCGTACGTCATGAGGTCTAAAGAATGACTCGTATATTGTTTGTGTGCTTTTAATTAAAATAGCGATCTTTTTGGCTCTCTAATTATCCAGGGTTTCATTTAGGGAGGGGGCAGGGGAGGGGGCTGCCCCCCCTTGGAAATTGCATTATTTAAATTCATTAGAAACTTTGTCACATCTTTAACCATCATGCCCCCCCTTCCCCCTAAAATCCAGATTCCTCCAGTTGCAACCCCTTGGACAATTTTCTAAATGAAACCATGTATACGATCTCTCCAATAGGTGTGTGTGGCCGCTCTGCAATTTTTCTTGACGGGTGTTGATGAGGGAGATGGCGACGATGAAGGCTCGAGCAGTGAGGAAGAGGTGAGACAGAACTGGTGTATGTGTGTGTAGGAGTCTTAATAGTAGTAGCTTGGTGGTGGTTGGGTAAGGCGTGGCCCTCGCCACTCTCGGAAGTCCACTCGAGTTCGTTCCAAAGTGCATTTCCACACGACTCGAAAAGTGCTGTGAGTGTTGCCATTTTTGTGTAGTGTGGACACAGGCATAGAGAGATGTTTTAACACCTTGGTGTAGTGTGGACACAGCCATAGAGAGACGTTTTAACACCTTGGTGTAGTGTGGACACAGCCATAGAGAGACGTTTTAACACCTTGGTGTAGTGTGGACATGACTGTAGAGACATTTTAACACCTTGGTGTAGTGTGGACACGGCTATAGGAGATATTTTAACGCCTTGAAAGGGGAGTGTCATCAAAAGTGCAACCTAGGAGTAATGCGTCTTCTTACTTGAGAGCTCCTTACCTTCTACATGGTTGATGGTGCATGTGAGAAGCTCTCTCTGCATACTTCCTATGGGCACCAAAATTGTGGGTAAATATGCAATCATAATTATTTGTGCCCTAAATTGGGGGGGGGGGGGGCTAACTCTTGCAAATTTGCAAAGTGACTAGTCGAGGAAGACGAGAAGAGGAGACTCAAACTGTATTTTTGTGTGTGTGTGTGGTGGGGAGGGTTTTTTTTTTGAGATTTGTTGTTTTATAGAGAAGATGTTTCAACTCCTTTAAACTCCACTCTCGATGCCTCACTAGTTGCTGCTTACCAGAGCTGATGCTGGGATACTTTTATTGGCAGCTGCCACCCTACAGCCACTGCCACCAAGGATGCCCTAGCCCTGACCAGAATAACATGAGAAAGAACTCAAATGACCTCCATAAGCATCCATAGTGAGGGTGTTCAGGTGAGTAAAAGCTGACCAGAGAATGCTCTCATGATGACCACTTCTTGGGTCTCCTTTCTGAAGGTCTGCAGCTTTTCCTTGTTCTCAGCATCGTGGACGGTCGCCGTGCCAATTTGACTCCACCTTCTTCGCTGGATGGAGTAGTCCTCTTCCTCACGACATCAGAGACCTCCAGCTTGCCCTCCATGGCAAGGACACGCTCATCTTCCCTTCTGAGAAACAATGGCTCTGCTAGGCCTTTAAAACGGAGCACTAGCAGAGATGCACAGTGCTCAATCAGCACTCGGGTTGATCGGCAGAAAACTATGTACGATTGCACCACCACGGATGTTTTTTTGCTCTTACATGGCCGCCATTGCCAAATGGGTGTGGCTTCATGTGCATTTATTTGACCGACATGTTTCGGATGACTGAAGCTGACCGACCGCTCGACTCCTCTGCCATGGTAACACACAAATAACAACAACTACAAGGAAAGCAACTGAAGACAAATGAAAATGAAAACTCTCCTTGGCTGACTCGTCACCAATGACCGGCATGAAGAACACACCCATGCGGACCACGCCCATTTAAGGCACGTCCACACTGCACCTAAACTGATGTGCATGCACTTTGGGTCCTGGAGAAAAAAGTCAATGCACGTTCATCGCATCCACACTAGCACCGAAATAAGTTGTACGAAGCAAAACTAATCTGCCTCCAAAGTCAGTCAAAATCATGTACTGTATCAGTAGGGAAGGTGGGGGTTTGTTGTGTGCATCCTTTTCTTGCTGATGGCTACTTACAGATGCAAAGGAAACATTTTCTGCGGAGAAGAAAGAGGAGAGAGCTGAGGGAAAGGACTTCAGAAGTGCAGATGCAGGACGTATAAATATGGCAACAGTTCTCTAGCCATGTAGCTAGTCTAGCTAGCTACTTTAGCCACAGGCCACATTAAGGCGGGACTAATCCATTTCTGGGCCTTTTTTTAATTCGTTCATAACTTTTTTGTTCTATATACTATGATGTTGAAATTAGTACCAAAATGCTGCTCATTCAGAGAGCTTTCTAATGGTATATTTAGTTTTGACCTAGCGCCATCCTGGTCAGAGTTGTGGACACCAAGGTGATTTCACTTTATTGCACTTTACTCAACACCTGTGTCACATAACCACTTACAATTTTGACAGCACTTAGAGAACCCACAGACATGCATTTTGAATAGATGAAAACATCATAACTTGTAAAATGGATTTTTAAGAAAGGTCAGTGTTTTGCTCATGATTAGCAACATTCCAGGGCTAATATCTCTCCCATAGATTTGTTTTAGTGGATTCTTTCTATTCAAATGAAAGAGTATGAAAAGAGCTTTCAAATGATATATTAAAAGTTGATATAGGACAAAGCATGGCCCAGTTATGTGCACACAAACTTGAAATAACTCGTTTTGAGATAACGGCTCTTGAAAAAAGTACATTATTATGTTCTCTATATTCCTTTCAGGTTCGTAACTTCGAATTTATGTAGTCAATAGCAGGGACAAAAGTGTGTATAACTTTGCAGTGAAGCATTCAAATGCTCTGAAACTTGAAATAGAAATACTACATGAACTATACTATAGAATGAATAAATAACTTTAAAAAATGTTTTTTTCCCGAACGAATGGATTAGTCCCGCCTTAAGCTAGCTCCAAAGTTCCAGCCTGCAGCCATTGCGAAGACGCGAGTGTCTTTTCAGCGCACTCGCGTAGTTATTAATTGAATGCTCTTTTCAGCTCAAACCACCTATGGAATGGATCAGCTCAATCCGCATTAATGGGCATTATTCTAATTCAGTGTGTATTAATGCACATTGACTTACGCAGTGTGGACAAGCTTGTAGACCACCTTGATCACTTAGAATTGTGAACGCTAATATTGTAGAGTTGAGATGGCTGACGTGCTGTAGATGATTGAGAAAGACGTCATCTACTCTGTCAACTAAGAGTTTGCTGAGAAAATATTTTCCAGCTTAGTAGGGAGACCGTGTTTGGTCCAAGTCCTGTTCCCTCTCTCTCTCTCGCACATAGCAGTGTGTTGTCATGGTAACTCAATGTAATCAGCAACAAAAAGAACGCAACGACAGTTTCTAGCATGTCCTGGTAAAGGGTCAACTTCGATCCACGCGTGGCTCGAGCATTGACTTGTGCAGTGTGGACTGGCCAACTTGTGTGAGGTGGAGTTATGTTCAAGTGACCACCTCTTTCACTATGAGAGGGAAAAAGTGTCTGAAGCTTGGACTCAAGTTTGAAGAGCTTTGGTTATCGTCTGCCCTGAAGCAAAGCGTTGTCTTGGTTACCAGATTATGAAAACAATCCAGTGTGCCACGCTTTAATGGCCGTTTGGAATTCGGGTTTCTCAATTTCAAAGGCTATCTTCGATGTGAGCTAACGATTCTACCTTTGTGACGCTCCTTCTCCTATAGAAACATGCACAGATGGGGTGGAGAAGCTTTACCTGGGTAAGGGGGGGTACAACCATTTCTCGTTTTTTTTGTTGATTTTTTAATTTAACATAACTTTTTAATACTTTGTTCATTTTCAAAGATTTTGGTCTTGTGAGCTTTCCAATGATGTTACTATAGTGATGTTGCAATAAACTATGGCTGAAATACATGTATGGGAAAAAACCACATGGTCATAAAAATATATATATAAACGCTCTTGCTCCCCGACCATATGTCTTCAACACTTGTCATTTATGGTGATATCAGAGGATCTACAGATACAACTTATGATTTTATAAACAATTTTATTTCTCCCATTATCCAAATTTCATTTTTGCTGTCAGGTGACCGACTAAATCTCATCAGAAAATGGATAACAATGTATTCAAAATGCAGCGCACTGCTAGAGCTTTCAGGTTATATATATTTACTAGGATAAAAGTTGACAGAGTTAGACTCTTTTATGTGATATCAATGCATGAGATTACACTTTCGTGGTGGTAAATCAGTTTCTAAATCACATGGGTTTCCTACAAAGTGTTAAAAAACTGTGGTGAGCTCCATAAATTTTACAGGCTTCACTCTATGACTTTGATATATAGCTCAAAAGATAGATCTCACTGTGTGCTCTCTTTTGATACTAAAAACCGTTGCATAGGTACAGCCATACCCAAGTTACAGGCAGTCAAAATTGGGGGCCTCAAAACCAGCCTGCCCAAGCTTGCTGCATCTCTAACTCCTAATTGCAGTGGCTAGAGGAAGTATTCAATGAGTATTAACATTAGGCGCTAAAACGTAAGTACGTGGTCAAGTGCTTGACCACAAGCTTGACAATGTACTTATATTTTAGTGCTAATGGTTGTATAGAGGAGAGCTTCCTCTAGCCACTGGAACTAATTTCAAACTAAATGCAGAAAGCTTGGGCAGGCTGGTTTTGAGGATCCCAGGTATGACTGCCTGTAACTTGGGTATGGTTGTACCTATGCAACAGTTTTTAGTATCAAAAGAGAGCACACAGAGAGAGATCTCTTTTGAGCTATATATCAAGTTTATACAGTGAAGTGTGAGGAATCTATGAAGCGCCAAAGTCGTAACCACAGTTAAAAAAATTATTTCTACAATGTGATATGTGTGGCTAAAAAGGATCATAACTCAAGAATGGTTGACAATAATGAGTTGAAACTTGAAATGCAGTTAGTGTAGTAGTGAAGGTACAGAATGTTGAAGGAGAAGGGAAAAATTTGGGATAAATTTTCAGGGTTTCATTTAGAAAGTTGTCCAAGGGGGGGGGGGGCAACTGGAGGAATCTGGATATTAAGGGAGGGGCATGATGTCAGGCACTTATCAACATCAATAAGAATTATAATAATATAATTTCCACGGGGGGGGGGCAAAAAGTTTCCAAGGTGGGGCAGCCACCCCTTCCTAAATGAAACTCTGAATTTAATTTTTTAATTTTTTATTGTCTGCTTCCCCCACCAAATTGGTCTACTCCCTCCTTAAAAGGCGGCCCTCCTAGAGGGGGCATGACAGCACGCGCTAGCAATGAAGGCAGGAAAAGCCAACTAGATCATAATTTTTTTGGTATATGAATAATTTTCAATGTGTAGCTAGCGAGATTGTCTTGTTAGGTAGAGCCCTAGGGCTTAGGTACGGTAACAAGGGATTCTTATAAACAGCGCCTAAAAGTGCGAAACTGCCATATAAACACTTTTAAAGCTAACTAATAGTGGTGGTGTCTTCACTGAAAGTGCTATTGATGCCAATGGGTGCCAACTGCTCTTCAAAGTCTGCATGAGAATGTCGCCAATTGGCGTTGATTGCAATTAATCGCTTAAGAATCTGCTCAATGTTCAGCGGCCATTTTCTGGCTGCATGCGTGACAACCAGTGCTTATATAATCCAGGTGTGTATGACCTCTGACCCGAGTAACTATAGATTTACCAAGGACTGTGGTGACACATTGTGTCGGTGTTCTCCCCCAGGATTTTTGTGAGGGATATCGGTGTGTTGTCGGTTGAGTAGCGGGCTAATAAACCATGATGGTCTGTGTTTTTGGTCGTGTATTCATTGCTGTGTTTACAGGTTACAGGAGGTGCACTGGACTAGACATAATATTGTTACATGTGAAAGAGCTATGAATCAGTACACATCATGCAACAAGCAGTACATAATACGATTGGCATAGTTCTACAAATTATACTGAAGCTTTAATGCTCATATTATAATGGTGAATATAATTGTCTTGAAATATTTCATGAGTGAGGTAACTGTTGTGTGCTGTTTACATGATGATTCAGGAAGAAATGGTTTCATAAACACCAAGAGGGGGGTAAAGAAGACTGTTTAGAGGTGGAAATTGAGGGCTAAGCTATCATCTCTTCCAGACCATCGCCTCAAATCCGCGTCAGCCTACCGTGATGTAGCACTCACTCTTCACATGCTTCTCTCACCTCTGCCTCCTTGTTAGATAGTCGTGCAAGGCAAGTTGATCCGTGTTGCATCCACGCCGTTCCGATGCCGACCTTCCTCGGCCTATGATTCTGTCATCAGCAGAGCGAACACGCTGTACCTTGCCCATCCTCCAACTCTAACATCCTGGGAAAGTTCAACTTCCATTTTTTTTAAATTAATGCCAGTGCTTGCTAGAGCTCTGCTAGGAACACCTACTTCTGGACTTCCATGGCGAGAGATGAGAGCTACTGTGGAGCTGGAACAGCTGCAAATTTTAACCAACCACACACCCAACCACACCCACAATATACGTATAAATGTAAATGAAATTCAATTGCATTTGACAAAAATCAACTTTGAACTATAATAGTCATATCAGCCAACACACCTTTAATATTGGAGGGATATCGGGCCTATCGCTTTAACGCTCTGGGGAGAACACTGCGTTGGTTGCAATGACAACAAAAATAACAGCGAACATTTTGCTGCTGTAGTTATTAACTCTTCACTTCCATCTCTCAGAGTGAGGCTCGAGCGATGAGGACTTACATTGTGAGCAAACAGACTGTGAAGAAGGGGAGGAAGAGAGAGAGGAAGATGAAGAGAGCTCTGTCCACCATCAAGGTGAGGAAAGCCCTGGTCCTAGAATATCCCTAGCTAAAGGCCTAGAACACCCCTAGCCCTAGCTAAATACTAGAACACCCGTAGCCCTAGCTAAAGGCCTAGAACACCCCTAGCCCTAGCTAAATACTAGAACACCCGTAGACCTAGCTAAAGGCCTAGAACACCCCTAGCCCTAGCTAAAGGCCTAGCCCTAGCTAAATACTAGAACACCCGTAGCCCTAGCTAAAGGCCTAGAACACCCGTAGCCCTAGCTAAATACTAGAACACCCCTAGCCCTAGCTAAAGGCCTAGCCCTAGCTAAATACTAGAACACCCGTAGCCCTAGCTAAAGGCCTAGAACACCCGTAGCCCTAGCTAAAGGCCTAGGGTGTTAGCCCTAGCTAAATACTAGAACACCCGTAGCCCTAGCTAAAAGCCTAGAACACCCGTAGCCCTAGCGCCTAGAACACCCCTAGCTCTATTTCCAAGATTAGGCAGTCTTCCTCATTAGAGACATCCAAAGATGCCAGGATATGCCCCCCACTCAACCTATCAAGAACATGTGATAATTAACGTATTTTCCCATGCCTCCCTCCCCCCGATGTAATATGTACCCCCTGTACGCCCAGATAAAACCCTGGAGTGCCTTCTAACCAGCTGGTTAACACGAGAGAGATTGTGGTGCTCGTAACTTTCAAACCACTTTCCCCTTTTCTTTCCTGCAGCGTAAAGCTAAGCAGAAGAAGAAGAAGCCGTCCCAGCGCCTGGCTGTCTTCTCCGCCCTCCACTTGCTCAACGACCCGCAGGACTTCTCCGAAAAACTGTTCCACAAGCTGGAGAGGTCAAAGGACCGGTTTGAGGTTAAGCTGATGATGATGTCACTGATCTCTCGTCTGATTGGCCTGCACCAGGTGCGTATGTATTCGTTGTTTTTAAAAAAATGGAATAAGTTGTGAAGACATCTTTGTTCACGTTTTTAATTTTTCCCCCTTTTTATCGTCTTGGAAACACGAGACTATACGATTGAAAATGACTTCTAGCCTCAGGCGCACACATGTTCATCACACTTGGCGGCAATTAACGCCTGTGTGTACATGCATATGAACTGCAACATCGTAACTCTTGCGAGCGCTTAAGTGCACTGCTAGGAGACGTAGAGGTGGAGCCAAGGGGAACGAAAAATGGCAGCAAGAAGTGAGCGAGCAAAACACGCTGTAGAAACGAGGAACTGAGGAGAGCTAGGCCGTGTAAACCCTTTTTGCCTCAAGCGTGTGTGCGTACGTACAGTCATTACACGGAGCAAGAAATGGCCTCCATGTCTGGTGTGTGGACTCAACTCTTGTCGTATATTCTGGCCTCCTCCCATACATTGCCACAAGTCTTCGCTCGATACCTTGTGTCTGGACATGCTAGTTATCAATACCTGGAGTGCAAGGAATGTGGGAAGCTACCAAACGATGAAGACTTCCTACACAAAATGGCCGTTATCACTAAGTGCCGTGCTGTTAAGGATCTAAGCGTCCAATGCCCTCAGCCAATTGGATGTCGACTTTATTTGTGGTTTGTTATAATTTAGCTTTATTTGTTTATTTATTTATTATTATTTATTTATTTATTATTATTATTATTATTATTATATTTATTTTTATTATTTTTATATTTTTATTATTATTATTATTTTTAATGTTATTATTTTTTCAATTATTTTTTTTGTAATTTTATTATTATTATTTTTAAAGAATAACTCGTATCATTAGAATGGAAATACAATAAGCTGCAGTTTGTATGGGAATCAGCTCCGTTGAAGTGAGCAAACAAAAGCTACGCAGCTCCACGTCGCTATACGTCTACAACAAAACTTAGTGCAACGAAATCCATCCAGGAGCGTCTCCTTGCTCAAGAGTATGACATTCAGAGTGATTCCAGGTAAGCATGGGTGCCTGTGCATCTTTCCACCGAAAAAGAACTTCCACAAAACGGTAGCAAAACCAGGAAGAGACCAATCGGTTGCGATCGTCAGCCATAAAAGAAATCTTTTCAATTTTTCTCGCACGCCTCGTCTAACCTGAAGTAATGTGCATGCGGAGAATGGACACCTCATATTCTTCGATTAACCACCCCCCCCCCCCCGATGACATCCTAGTTTGCACCATATGGCGTTTAATCGGTTAACTCTTTCGGAACCCAGCTGGACGTCAAGTCAACCAGCAGATCGTCGCCTAGAGCAACAAAATTTCCAATGCACTGTTTGTGGGAACGCAAAAGAACAGCTCCAGTGCACGGCTTTTGCTGCGTACCTACATCCACACTTAGCCCTGCAGCCTTTAGTCTTCATGCTCACCAACCATGTGCTTGGTAGAAGCTGAACATGACTACTAATATAATATCAAACCAGACTACTAATATAATATCAAACCACAGACCACAACAGCAGCTGCTTTTCAGTACCAGCAAGAAAATTATGGTAGGGATAGGGACTATTTTTCTGAGACTGATATTCCTCGTATGAATGGACTTACTGCAGAAGGAAGTGTTGTGAGTATATACAGTGCAGAAGATGAATAATGTTGGTAGACATGTATAGCCAAATGTTAACGATATTATTATTCTCAATCTCGCAGTAGACATAATAATATTACAATAACCTTCTCAATAATGAAATGTATTCTCTCGACATTTCGACTAGGTGCTCTAGCCTTCATTAGAATAATTATTCCTGGAGCACCTAGTCGAAACATCGAGAGAATACAATTTGAGGTTGATTATTGAGAAGGTTATTGTGATGCTATTATTAGCTATAGCTAATTACAGATGAGCTAGCCACTCCAGCCAGACTCCATCTTCTTTTCTCTCTGGCTCTGCAAGCCTTGGTAAGCTTGAAACGTTCACCTTCAAGGCGAAGAGAAACCATCTGGCCGTGCAAGGCCTCTCCTGGTGAACCATCCTTGTGTCTAACAGGACGGAAATCATCCAGACTGTTACAAGGTATGGCGTGTAATGGCCAGCTAAGAATTTGACTGCTCCAGCTGGCCATGTTTTCATTATAAGCTGCTAGCTGTATCTTTGAAGGCACTAATCTTGCTTTGCACTTAATTAATGCTTATTGTTCTAGCTGGCTAGATTTATAGCTAGAAAACATTACAACATTTTGCTACAATATTGAGCTATCTGGACGCTTACCTTTTCTGCTCTCCTGTTCATTCCAGTGTTTGCATTTTACCCGGGTAAAACCTATTTAACCCAACCCAGTGGGTAAAACCTGTGTTTTAGGTATTTCTCCCAGGTTTTACCCCTATTTTACCCGGGTTTTTTTACCCAGGTATTACCCAGTGATATAAAACACTTATTTGTAGCCCTGTCACAGCCCTGTCCCAGAGCCACAAGTGTCTGGGTGGTGGTGGACACCGGGGCTATTTAAAAGGCAAGCAAATACCACAGGTCATCATTCACTGCTTACAGTTTAGTAAGTGTACTGCAATTACAAAAATGAGAAAGCCCAGAAACTCGTCTTCTGCCACAGGCTCCTGCGAGGACCTCAAGAGATTGACTATTGAATCTGTTTAACTTGCATACCAATTGGACTTTAATCCCATGAATCTTGTTTAAATATTTAAATAAATCATTAAATAAAAAAATATATACTCTAGTAGACAACCTTGTCACTTGGTAAATAAATGCTGAGTGAAACACAGCTCCTGTTTTTGTCTAGTTCTTTACAGTTGCCATTTATTGAATGTCTTACTTCCTGATTACAGAGTTAATTTCTTATAATATCTTTACAGTTTATAATAAATCTATTGTGTCTATTATTTTATCCTGGGTTGTATCCATGTTTGAGTAAAACCTGGGTAAAACCCGGGTAAAAGGTATTTAACCCAACCCGGGTTACACCCAAGCCCTGGGTAAAACCTGCGAACTCTGGTTCATTCTCCTTTTTTTACCCAGACTAGCACATTAACACACCCTTTTTGGTTAGGTTAACCCACTCACCGTCATAAGCGTATATATACGTCCAAACCACATAATTATCGGTGAAAAATCATTAAAAAATCAATCGTTCGGTTGTAAATTAAGATATGAATATCAAAAAATAGCTCAATTCTTGCTCTACGTACGTGCCGAATATAAGAGCCGTACGGGTTCGGTAACTAAGGTAAAGTAAAATTGAAATCGCTGACCGTTCATAAGTTGGAAATGATGGTCAGACTAACTTTAGACCAAGTTCTTTCTAGGATTCAAGACGACGACTACGTCCTATCAGAGGACGAAAGTAGCAGCGAGGAAGGTGAAGTAATCTATTCCTAACTTGGGAAGAGTAGCATTGATCCTGAAATTGTGCTATCGATGGGTGGGAGATACTTTTTGGACAATTTTCTGGCGAGAGCGGTGCCGCTCGATAGTCTGTTTGGGCGGAGGAGAGTCTAGCAGTGACGAAGAAGACTATGCCAGTGATTTTTGTTTACTTGCTAGCTAAGTAGCTAGCAAGTAAAGCATGTTCTGGATAGAATTGTTTAGCAGTTCTTTCGTCATATATAAATTCATTAGGTCGAGGAGGCAATACTTTTTGTTTATGTTGACATTATTCTTTTTAGGTATGGTGCAACCAACCCCTTCACTGTCACCCTTCCTCAAAGCCACTTCTTGTGGAGTTCTTATTCCTTCGGTTCATACTCATTCAAGGCCTGTTGGTCAGCGTAGTCGCAGAACTAGAGGCAGTAGTAGAGCTAGGAGTAGTCAACTTGGACGTCTGAGTACACGTAGTCAAGTAACTTCCAGTATATTCATTTGGATACCTCAATGGCTTCTTGTACCAGTCATGTTTGATGATACATACATTGTGTACCAAGTGTTATAAGAGTAAATGAAATGTGAAAATATATATTCCTAGATGGTGTCTATACATTACATTGTGGTAGTGTGTGTAGTGTATGGTAGTGTGGCACAATGATGTCTTCTTGTATGCTGGCCAGTATCTTATCAAGCCTCCTTCACTGTCTGAGTGGCTGAAAACAACTTGATTATATACCATACTAGAGGGGGAAATGAAATAAGGCCATATACGTGTGTGCACGTACATAGATCATATTACTACAATTGTTAATTATCTGTGAAACCAGAACTCAAAACTTCTAATTAGATTCATGACATTGCGGTTTGTTTCTATGGCAACTGTAGGTTACCACAATGTTGGTCATTATAAGGGCTTTCATGTGAACTATGGTTGCTAAGGACTTTAGTCAACCTTTGCTGAAATAGCATTGCATATGTCTATGCAAGTCAATTTTTGGTAATTTTTCAAAATAAAGTCAACGGTGAAAGGGTTAAGCTATCTAGAATCACACGCAAGCTTGGACTTATGGTGCTCAAGTTACGTGGCGTAGAGAAATACAGGAGTATCCTATATTGTCTAGAAATATCTTAAGAATGGTAGACTATTGTCTTAGCTAACTTCCATAATTACACGCTAGCTAGCTCTACTCAACTGGAGTTGGCTTACTTTGATAATTGATAGAAATCGATAGGATTTCTCTTGAGAGGTAAGCTATTGGAGTAAGGGAATGTCATTCTCTGCCGAAGACTAGCTACAATTTAACTTACTAGTCTGGATACCAGCCGCAATGCTAGCTGACCGCAATTTCCGATGTCTTAGAGTTGTGATGACAGGTTGTCACAAGTTTCCGTGGAAACAATGGTGGCGTAAGGCTCATGGCCAAACATGGCAAACTTTTCAACTTCTCTTGCCTCTAGTGAACTTGGGACGGAATAATAATTTAATCCTTTAGGCACTAATAAGTTGACAGAGGCAGAATTTTCTTTTTGGATCACCACTGACCAGTTATGCTTTAGTATAGTTGGTGACTTCCTCTTCCCCATAAATCCGCTGAATGATTTTTTTAAAAAGACCATCCCTCCCCCGCTGTTTTGGACAGTGACAGGTTAATGTTGTGGGGGTAAAGTTCATATTGCGTTCACTGTTTGACTCGTGAAACGGCTTCTCTGGGACTATTGAGATGCCTTCTCCTATCCTCAGGGAGTGCGTGCTAATAGCACTGTAAGAACACACTTTGTGCTGTTTTCGGATATCCAGACTTGGGTGGAGCTGTAGTCGAGTGAGTGGGTGGAGCTGTATTCGAGTGGGTGGGTGGAGCTGTAGTTGAGTGAGTGGGTGGAGCTGTAGTCGAGTGAGTGGGTGGAGCTGTAGTTGAGCGAGGAGTTGGAGGCTTCAGAAAGCTCGAGAGCCAAGAACAGCAATCGCTAAAGCGAGGCAGCAGCTGGTCGCCAAGTCAACCAGCTAATCCTCATCTAGAGCAACAAAATTACCAATGCATGTTCACACGAATGCAAATGATGCAGATCTGTGTCACTTAGAGTAACCGGTCAAGGGTTTGCATCACTTAGAGGAACCGGTCAAGTATTTGCGTCACTTAATTAACTGGTCAAGTGTTTGCATCACTTAGAGTAACCGGTCAAGTGTTTGCATCACTTAGAGTAACTGGTTAAGTGTTTGCATCACTTAGAGTAACTGTTCAAGTGCTTGCATCACTTAGAGTAACCGGTCAAGTGTTTGCATCACTTTGAGTAACCGGTCAAGTGTTTGCATCACTTTGAGTAACCGGTCAAGTGTTTGCGTCACTTAGAGTAACCGGTCAAGTGTTTGCATCACTTTGAGTAACCGTTCAAGTGCTTGAATCACTTAGAATAACCGGTCAAGTGTCTGCATCACTATGAGTAACCTGTTCAAGTGTTTGCATCACTTTGAGTAACTGTTCAAGTGTTTGCATCACTTAGAGTAACCGGTCATGTGTTTGCATTACTTAGAGTAACTTTTCAAGTGTTTGCGTCACTTAGAGTAACCGGTCAAGTGTTTGCATCACTTAGAGTAACCGGTCAAGTGTTTGCGTGACTTAAGGGGGGACTGCACCTGAAACCACCAAAATTTGAACGCATTTTTGTAGCCATCATAACTTTCCCTCCCTTTCTTCTGTGAAGATACTTTTGATACCAACTTGTTGCTCATTCTGTGTGCTTTAAGATGATATGTGAAATGTCTCTATAGGCATATTTTCTTAGAAGATACATCCAAAAAGGCAAGGGTCACTCTAAAAATTGCACCCCCCAAACTGCGGCGAGGATATTTCCCAAGTGCCTGGTCTACAGATGCCCAAATTTGGTTTGTAGCTTACCAAGACATTTAGCTGTGATATAACGGAGGCATATTTTTCAACACATCTCTTGTTCATTAGTTCTAAGGCATTTCATTTCCAACCACACAAAATAAACGCAAAATCGGTGACAGTCACCTCTTCTAATCACCATAACACGGCAATGCTTCAAGTTTAAAAAAAAATCAACCCGTTATATCACAGATCACTAAAAGAGCTCTCAAATGAATCGTCAAATATTGAAATTGAGTCAAGTGTGGCAAAGTTATGTTCGCCGCAAAATCAGAACAAAATAGATTTTCAAAATTCCTGCCAATAATGTGTTGAAGGAGGGACAGTTGCATTTTTTGGGGAGAGTTACCCACATGTATTCCCCCCCCTTTTTCTTCTTTGGTTACCACTTTATAACTCCATAGATTCCGTAAACTTCATGGTATGGACTTGATATATAGCTCAAAAGATAGGCCTCTCTTTGTGCTCTCTGTTGATACTAAAATATTTTTCATAACTATAGCCAAGTTACAGGAGCTACAGTGGAGGGAACCTCAAAAACCTGAATGCCTGAACTGGCAGTATAAATATCTCCTGATTGCCAAGTGCTAGAGAGTTGAAATTAGCACCAGTGGCTAGAGGAGGCCCTACTCTATTCAATGAGTGTTTTTATTAGGCGTTAAAATCTAAGTACGTGGTCAAGCGCGTGGGTGGAAAATGAATTACGTTAATAATCCATAAAACTCATTTTCCGCCCGGCGCTTGACCACCTACTTACATTTTGGCGCCTTATGAAAACACTCATTGAATAGAGTAGGGCTTCTCTAGCCACTGGTGCTAATTTCAACTCTCTAGCACTTGGCAATCAGGAGATATTTATACTGCCAGTTCAGGCATTCAGGTTTTTGGGGTTCCCTCCACTTAACCGCTTCACCGTCATAAGCGCATAGAAGCGCGAGATTGAGTGACCGTCGCGTTAATAATTATTAAAAATCAACCGTTGACTCTACATATTCAAAACTTACCGTAAATGTGCACGATGGACTGTTCTATTTCACCAAAAAATTTAAGAACCGTAGCACGTAGGTAACTATGACGTCAAACAATTTTGAATTCAAGAAAAATAATGGCTGAAAGATTTGACCGTGCTCGCGTGTTAGAGCTCTTGTTTGATGGCGGTTTCGACCTCTCTGACTATGATAGAGATGAAGATGATGAAGGTCAAGTGTCTTCCTTCCTTGGTGATGAGGTATTAGACCCTAAGGTGTTGGCAGCTTTTTGTCCAGAGCTTTAACTTCAACTCCTCAGGATGTTGGACCAAACACTTCAAGTGCCAGTGCTTCTGATGGAGCTTTTATGACTCCTGATGAAGAGTATGAGTTGCTTGGTAAGTATGAGTAGATATCTATAGAATGGAATATAATATTTGAGCTATCAAACAGTGAGACATAATAAGCCAGAAATATATATCACTAGGTTATAAAGTTCATAATAATAATCTTTTATATAGGTTTAGCCACTGATCTTGAATCTGCTGAACCTCTTGAGTGATCCTGCAAACTCTCCTCCGAGTGGTCCTGCAAACTTCCCCCCAAGTGCTCCTACAATCTCTCCTCCTCCTTCATTTGATGTAGTTCCATCTTCTGACTCAGAAGTATCACTGTTACCTTCTGATCGCTGAGACAGGGGGCGTGTGGGATGCCGAGGCCGAGGAAGAGGAAAAGGAAGAGGAAAAGGTCAAGGAAGAGGAAAAGGCCAAGGAAGAGGAAAAGGCCAAGGAAGAGGAAAAGGTCAAGGAAGAGGAAAAGGCCAAGGAAGAGGAAAAGGCCAAGGAAGAGGAAAAGGTCAAGGAAGAGGAAAAGGCCAAGGAAGAGGAAAAGGCCAAGGAAGAGGAAAAGGTCAAGGAAGAGGAAAAGGCCAAGGAAGAGGAAAAGGCCAAGGAAGAAGTCGAGGCCAGAGGTAAGAGGCACGCGACCTTTTGTCACTGCTCTCTTTGTGGTGTTAGCCTTTGTGCTGTGCGTGGAAGGACATGCTTCAGGGAATTCCACACACTCTCTGCCTACTCGCACTAACTTCCTTTTCTCTTCGAGATTTTCTTTGTATTGCTTTTGTAGTAGTATGTACATGTGTTATGCATGTACATGTATACTTCTTTTCTTTATCATTTATGCATGCAGACATGTGTAGTACACGTATGTTTTCTTGATGAGTCTTTGCTTTATTGTGCCTTTCTGCAAAATCTTGAAATTTTCAACTTTCAATACAGCCAGACCTTCCTCGTGGTGCTTGACAACAGTCAATACTCTTATAGACTGACAAACATGGCTATATCCCGCAAAATAAAAAAATTAGGGCATTCAATATTCATAAATTATGCCCAAAAATGTACATGCTGTTTGCAGTTCGATAAGCGACCATATTTTAGTATTTGATCTGAAAAACCATAAAATATACTTGTAATAGTCGATAAACGCAGTCATAAAAAGTATTCTAATCAAAAATGGTTTGTGGTTTGGTTGCTAGGCAACATATTTATCACCAAGTTGATCAGTAACTCTTTGTCAATCATGTGATATGCGGTTGCCGGGGACTTTTCTGAACCAATGATCAGATACAAAAATTAAAGTAAAAATAGGTCAAAATCTCAAAATGAAGTCGACGGTGAAAGGGTTAAGGTCCAGTAACTAGGCTATAGTTATACCTATGAAAAATATTTTAGTATCAACAGAGAGCACAAAGAGAGACCTATCTTTTGAGCTATATATCAAGTCCATACCATGAAGTTTACAGAATCTACAGAGCTATAAAGTGGTAACCACAAGTTTATTTGTTTTAATTTAAAAAATGGTGCTGTCCCCCCCTTTAGTGTTCCTTGTTGGTTTCTCTTCAAATCAATAAGAAATGCATGGACAAAAACCATCATAACTTTGAAATGGAGCATCCAATAGCTCTAAAACTTTAGAATTGGCTAGTAGATATGTACAGCAACAGTTTGAACTGATAAAATAAAATAAAAACTCCAAAGTTTTTCAGGTGTAGTCCCCCCCCCCCCCCCCCCCCCCCTTAAGATACAGTAGGAGCCCACAAAAAGTTCCAGTTCCGTTGGCACTTCTGGCGAACTCATTCCAATGCTGTTAAGTAACGAAGAAAAAATTCCATTCCAACGGTGAAGAATCGTTTTTCTTCGCTTTTCAAACTCGTTCGTGGTTCAATTAGCTCGCCCTTGTTTGCGCAGTCGCGTGTCACAGTTGCCTGTATTGTAATCTGAACCAGAAACACCCACTTCATCAAGAAGTGAGTCAACCTGTACCTAGCTAACAAGCTGGGAGAAACACAATTTCATTGGGTCCAAACTTCTAGCCCTTGGACGACTCATTTATGCTGCCCAGTTCATTCATCCGATGAAGAGAGTGACAACGATAGCTCCTCTGACAACCATACCTTTACAGAAGAAGAAGCAACAGCTTTCTATAAAGAATGGGTCTCGAGTCAGCCAAAGTCTGTTTGCTATCATTCTTAGGACACTTTCAGGATAAGATTTAGACGGACAAATATAAGCAGCTGCTAATGAGGCAGGATCTGTGGTTGGGTTCAGTAACCACTCGATTCGATAATGGAGGGATTATTTTTACAATTTCAAGGGAGAATTTGCTGGTTCTCTGAGAGGAAAGCACAAGTGGCCCTATGTAATGGATGATGAGGAGTGTCGCTCGAAAGCACTGACATGGTTGCAACAAAATGCACATGAAAAAGGTCAACCAACCATGACAGCTGTCCATGATTTGCTTCCCTGCTCTCTCCTGGCCTTCCTCGTAGCATAATTCCTCGCACTGCTTGTAAGTGGTACATTATCTTGGCTTCCATCCTACATCGTACGTAAGGGTGTGTGCGTCGATGGTCACGACAGAGAAGATGTAATTGAGTACGGGATGATGTACTTACGATAAATTGAGGTATTGGAATGCACACATTTGCCACCACCACCACAGGGATGGAAAATTGGAAGCAAATGTGTAGGTTCCAATACTGCCTTAAGAAAGCTTGTGCTTATTTGCCCGAATGAAGGACCATCGTGGCAGTGGGCTGAAGCTACTATTTGACCAAAATCAATTGGACGTGGGATTATGGTGAGTGACTTTATTACTGAGCGTCATGGTTATCCACAGCTCAAATGAGGAAGAACATGAGCAAGCAAAGCAATTTTATCCAGCCATTACAAGAGCTTCCAGGGGTTTGTTCAAGTATGGGACCCAATCTGAAGGATACTGGAACTGTGAAAAGTTTCTGATTATTGCAGTTGAAATAGCTGAAACAAAATATCCTAGTGAAACACACTCAATAATTTTTATCTTTGACCAAAGCTCAGGACACACTGCTTATGCTGATGATGCTTTAATTAAATGCTCACAGGATGAACGTAAGTGATGGTGGCAAGCAACCAAAGAGGCGAAACACATACTGGGATGGAGTGATGCAAGTGATGACTATAGCAAGTGGCCAACCAAAGGGCTTACGAACAGTCCTGGAAGAGCGTGGTGTGGACACCACTGGCATGGTCAAAACTGAGATGATCAAAGTCCTGGAAAGCATGCATGATTTTAAGACCCAGAAAACTCGAGTGGAGGAGTTGGTTTCCAGGCACAAGCACAGGTGTATTTTCCTTCCAAAATACCATTGCGAGTTAAAACCTGTTGAATGGGTTTGGGGTCAGGCAAAATGGTTGACACGTACTAACTGTGATTCTACATTTGGAGCACTTGGAGAAAATCCTTCACCCAGCCTTGGATTCAGTTAGTCTTGAGTAGGTACAGAAGTATTATTGAAGAGTGAGGGAATATCATCATGCGTACCATGAAGGAAAAACAGGAGGTGTTGAAGTAGAAGCTGCTGTGAAATTACATCGTTGTGTTCCGGAAAGAGAGCTATAGGAATCATTTTTTTGACTTTACAGATGTTTAGTGAATTGAGAACATATTTAGAATTTTGTAACTCAAACATAACTCGTTGCCTTAAAATTACTAATTTCAATATAACACCTTTTGCAAATTAACAGAATTAGAGAAATCATTCCACAAGAAACATGTGATGCATCAATATTCATGAGATGTTGCCATAGCAACCCAAATTTAAGCCCACACAATTTAAGACCCACTGTTCTTGTTTTCACTGAAAATGAAAGGCTAATTTTTTTGTAGTAATTAGTTAGTCATTTATGTAAGCAATACCAAAAGGGAAGTTTATGGCTTCTTGCAGTAGAGGATTAAAACACCATCAACAATTAATAATAATAACTGTGGGACTAAAACACCATCAACAATTAATAATAATAACTGTGGGATAAAAACACCATCAACAATTAATAATAATAACTGACAAAAACACCATCAACAATTAATAATAATAAATGTGGGACAAAAACACCATCAACAATTAATAATAATAACTGTGGGACTAAAACACCATCAACAATTAATAATAATAAATGTGGGACAAAAACACCATCAACAATTAATAATAATATCTGTGGGACTAAAACACCATCAACAATTAATAATAATAACTGTGGGATAAAAACACCATTGACAAAAACACCATTAACAATTAATAATAATATCTGTGGGACAAAAACACCAGACAGACTCAAAAGACAACTCTAGGGGGTTCTCTGGAACGATCAATGAGAAATGGCCGAACTTTTGCTAAAGTGCAGTGCTTCTTTGGTTGCCGTGGGCAGCAAGGGTTATAGCTCTCTTCACTTTGCTTCCAAATATGACCCAAAAAAACTACGAGCTCATGCAGACGATATTCATGAGATGCTGCCATAGCAACCCAAATTTAAGACACACTTTCTTGTGTTCACTGAAAATGAAAGTTATTGTAGTAACTAGTTAAAGTCATTTATGTAAGTACTGTAATACCAAATGGAAGTTTGTGGCTTCTTGCACTGTATGCACACCGACACAGTTATCTGTTGGCCAAAATATCGATGTGTTAATGCACATGTTTGCGGTGAGGCCTAACATTCTACATTATTAGACATTACTTGTTACATACAAAAAGCTTACTAGCTAGGGGTTGCTAGAGGTTAAGTTTTTTTAAGGCACGTCCCGATAAGCTACTAGACGTACTGTAAACTCTTCAACCTTTCTAAGGCCAGGCCTGTTAACCCTTTCATGGATGGATTCCAGAAAGAAAATAACAATTTCAGTAAAAAATCTATATAAAATCAGGAATACATATGTGCCCCTTGCAATTGACGTATGTGATAGCACCATTGCTTACAAACATTGTGGTAAATTCTCAAACCAGAGAAAAAACCACAAACAAAAACCACAGACATGAATATAATTATATAGATTATAGTGTTTATAACTTGTTTTATCAATACAAGAACATCTTTTTTTCTTTGTTTTACAGGACACACACACTCTACAGATAACTATTACAGTGCTAGAGAAAGTTCAGAGTATCTGAGATGAAGATGATAGAGTTAGAGTAAGAACAATCACTTGGAATAGGTATTTAGCACAAAGTTTACACTTGAATTTGAACAAAAACATCTTTCCAATGGTGAACCACATGCTAATCCATTACTGCAGCTACATATATACTTTCCCAAACCTGGGAAGCCTTCGTGGTCTTCCTGGCCCATGTCTTCCTCATCAGAGAGCAGGAAATCGCTATCAGACACAGCCTGCCTCCATGGCCAAGCTTTCCGTGGCGGTCCTTTTGGAGCTCGCGTTTTCCAGGTAAGCATAGATGCCTTCACCCTCTTCTTCCTCAGATTCATCCCCAGAAAGGGCAATATCGTAGTCTGCAACCTCAGCAAGTCGAGAGTAATAAATCTTCGGACATTTTTGGGGGCGTGGCTCAACCGACTAACCCAACGAACCGCGACTTTTTCTCTTACTTCCTGGACGTTTACGGATTTGAAATTTCTTGTGTATGTGGAGTATTAACGTAGGTTTTTTTAGGTATATAAATTATTGCTCTACGATCAACGAGTGATTTATAGCGAGCTCCTCCGCCATATGGCGCTTACATCCGTTAAAGGGTTAAGCTACTCTGTGAAGTCTCTCAAAGGCAAGTCTTGCTAGCTCCTGTGATGGCATTAAAAGGGGGGGGGGGGGGGGGCTTTGTTTTGCAAGCCTTAGTCTACACCAGGATTTTCCTAACACTGTGCTTAGCAAACCTAACCTCTACAAAACTAGATAGCAAGCTTTGTCTAAACTGAGTAGCTATGAACAAGAAGGCAAAGCTAATAGCTAATACAAGTAGAGCTGAAGGACACTAGTGGGCACAGCTAGGAAGAGAAATATACTTCTGTCAGCAATAAACTTCTTGATGGGCAAAATGACATCTGGGAAGAAGAAAACAAAGTGGAGCAAAAGAACACTCGCTAGATTTAGCATCAGACACCTGGCGCCTGCCCCATGTGCGCGTGAACACACCTGGCGCCCTCCCCATGTGCACGTGAACACACCTGGCACCTGCCCCATGTGCGCGTGAACACACCTGGTGCCTGCCCCTTGTGCACGTGAAAACACCTGGTGCCTGCCCCATGTGTGCGTGAACACACCTGGCGCCTGCCCCATGTGCGCGTGAACACACCTGGCGCCTGCCCCATGTGCGCGTGAACACACCTGGTGCCTGCCCCATGTGCGCGTGAACACACCTGGTGCCTGCCCCATGTGTGCGTGAACACACCTAGCACCTGCCACATGTGCGCGTGAACACCTGGTGCCTGCCCCATGTGCGCATGAACACACCTGGTGCCTGCCCCATGTGCGCGTGAACACACCTGGCACCCTCCCCATGTGCGCGTGAACACACCTGGCGCCTGCCCCATGTGCATGTGAACACACCTGGCACCTGCCCCATGTGCGCGTGAACATACCTGGCGCCTGCCCCATGTGCGCGTGAACATACCTGGCGCCTGCCCCATGTGCGCGTGAACACACCTGGTGCCTGCCCCATGTGCCCGTGAACACACCTGGTGCC
Organism: Cladorhizidae sp. MBARI D1340-BT2; assembly: GCA_028752905.1. Classification (NCBI taxonomy): domain Eukaryota; kingdom Metazoa; phylum Porifera; class Demospongiae; order Poecilosclerida; family Cladorhizidae; species Cladorhizidae sp. MBARI D1340-BT2. Next base: position 16,747,568 of record JAQNBH010000002.1, read on the forward strand.
TGCCCCATGTGCACGTGAACACACCTGGCACCTGCCACATGTGCGTGTTAACACACCTGGCGCCTGCCCCATGTGCGCGTGAACACACCTGGCGCCTGCCCCATGTGCGCGTGAACACACCTGGCGCCTGCCCCATGTGCACGTGAACACACCTGGCACCCTCCCCATGTGCACGTGAACACACCTGGCACCTGCCACATGTGCACGTGAACACACCTGGTGCCTGCCCCATGTGCGCGTGAACACACTTGGCGCCTGCCCCATGTGCGCGTGAACACACCCCATGTGCACGTGAACACACCTGGCGCCTGCCCCATGTGCACGTGAACACACCTGGCACCTGCCCCATGTGCGTGTGAACACACCTGGCGCCTGCCCCATGTGCACGTGAACACACCTGGCGCCTGCCCCATGTGCGCGTGAACACACCTGGTGCCTGCCCCATGTGCACGTGAACACACCTGGCGCCTGCCCCATGTGCGCGTGAACACACCTGGCGCCTGCCCCATGTGCGCGTGAACACATGCTCGCGCATTTATTTTTAAAAAGTGCTAAGATTAATAATTGGAAACGTCTCAACTTAACGGCATTTGTTATGTGTTATTCGTCGGGTTTTTATGCGTTGATTCTGCATTTCTGTTTTCCTTAGACATCGTAACTTAGACATCATAACATTAACGTTGGAACGGATACGGAACCGGAACTTTATTTCGGCGCCTACTGTAACCGGTCAAATATTTGTATAACTTAGAGTAACTGGTCAAGTGTATGCATCACTTAGAGCAAGGTCAAGTGTTGGCATTCTGTCAAGTGTTTGCATTACTTAGAGTAACTGGTCAAGTGTTTGCATCACTTAGAGCAAGGTCAAGTGTTGGCATTCTGTCAAGTGTTTGCATTACTTAGAGTAACTGGTCAAGTGTTTGCATCACTTAGAGCAAGGTCAAGTGTTGGCATTCTGTCAAGTGTTTGCATTACTTAGAGTAACCAGTCAAGTGTTTGCATTACTTAGAGTTACCACTCAAGTGTTTGCATGGGTCTTTGTTTCCCAGCTGGTCAAAACTTTTCAATGGTGTTGAAGTGCCACTTGTTGTTCTGGGTGATCCAGCATATCCGCTTCTACCATGGCTTATGAAACCCTACTTGGTGACATCCAGCAGTACACCACAAGAACTGAACTTTAATTATAGGCAAAGCAGGGCAAGGATGGTGGTGGAGAATGCTTTTGGTCGGTTAAAGGGATGGTGGCGATGTCTACTAAAGAGAATCGACTCAAACTTGGCCAATGTACCAAACATTGTTAGTTCATGTATAGTATTGCATAACGTGTGTGAGATGTATGGTGATCGTTGTCAAGGATAACTGGCTCTATCGGGAAGGCAGTGCAAGTGTATCAACCACAGCAGCAAGCAGTGGCAGCTACAGCCATCAGAGATGCCATCAGAGATGCCATCAGAGACAAACTGTATTAACAATAATTAGCAGATCAGAATGGTTTATCAAAGTAAATAAAATTGAAAGCAAAATACTACTAATAATAAGCTATGGCGAAGGTGAAGGTGGTTAGGGAAGTTAGGAGATGAAAAATAAGTCGTTGGTGGTGGTTGATCAGATGGGAAAGGGGAAAAGGTGTACGGGTGGGAAGAGAAGTGTGGAAACTGTTGTTAGGAGGGTACATACATGGATGGTGGAGGATAATAGCGAACGTTTGCCAGCTGTTGAATTACGTTACTAAACATGGACATCATGCGCTCTTCGTGTCTACTTCCCTTTGCCTCAAGTGCTAGCTCCCTCGCTTGTACTTCCCTCTCAGCTGCACACTCCTCAGCTTGGAGGAAAATAAGGCAAGATTCCTCAGCCCACTGTCCTCATGCCGGCGTTTTTGTCCTACACCGGTAAATGGAATAGTTATTATTCACTGTGTTGTACAAACTTCTGAATACAAACCTTTCTTTCAAGCTGTGACTGGACTGCCTCTCTTCTCTGCTGAGAACTAGAAATAAAATTCATTAATCATTAATATTGTTTACAAAATAAAATAATAACTTTATTATTACTTTGCTGAGAAGAGGGAATACTTGACCTAGTGGCAGTGTCACTTGTTCCCTCCACAAGCAGGCTTGGAGCAGAAATGGCTATATAAGGTGGTAATGAAACAAAAAGCAATTAAAAAGTTACTGTTGAAATTGAAATCATTACCTTCTGTATGAGAGGAGTACTCATCCTCTGCTTCAGGGGAGGGTCCACTCATATCTAACGATAAATAAACATTGAGTTTTCTACCAATAACCTATCACCAGACATACCATTGTCATCCACCACATGTGATGTCCCTCCTGATGTGTGCTCCTGCTGCCCTCCGCTACTCTCAACCACAAGAGGCAGCCAGACTGCCCAATATGGCATCAACTTCTTCATACATTGGGCGCGTAACTCGCCCTTTCCCTGACACTTTATTACCATCCTTCACCTGACAAACAGAGAGACAGTTTTATAACCATACTGATCAGCTCCATCAACCACAGAGCAAAAAATTATCTCGCTAATATTTGCTAGTAGATAGTTTTAAAACAGCCAGAAAAACCCAAAAGCTTAAAATGCTTACCTTCCTATACCTCTGGGTGAGGTTCTTTATTTTAGTTTTGCATTGCTGCCACATCCTTTCATGTCCCAGGGCTGCCATGGCTTTTGCAATATGCTGGTAGACCGACCTGTTCCTGGCCGCGCCATCCAGCTGAGCCCGGACATCCTCATCCCCCCAGATCCCCACCAAAGCCTTCGTTTCCTCCCAAGTCCAACCAACTGCCATAACTCTTTCGTATCTTCGGTACGAAGTTCACGTAGTAGCCGCATTATTGTCACATGACAATGCCGCACCCACCATATATTTCACTTAGATCTTACCTTGTAGCGATCAGATCTACCTACACCGGGTGGATCAGTCAGATCGCGATCGGATCGTACCAGGAAAAATGTGAGTGCAGTGCGCAGGATTTATATAGATCGGATGTAGATCGTTGCTCTAGTGCAGACAGACCTTTAGAGTAACCAGTCAAGTGTGTGCATTGCTTAGAGTAACCGGTCAAGTGTTTGTGTCACTTAGAGTAACCGGTCAAGTGTTTGTGTCACTTAGAGTAACCGGTCAAGTGTTTGTGTCACTTAGAGTAACCGGTCAAGTGTTTGTGTCACTTAGAGTAACCGGTCAAGTGTGTGCATCACTTATAGTAACCAGTCGAGTTTCACGATGCAAATGTCCACTGCACGTAGCAAATACTCTCCTGCCTCATTTTTTAGGTGAAAGGTTAAGTGCCCTCCACCCTACTTTACCGGTGATCATCTGTATTTCTTGCTTGGTTTGAGGAAAGTGAGATTTTGTTAAGGAACATCTCCTTCCTCCCCTTCCCCCCCCCCCCCCTTGCCTCAGTTTCCAAAACAGTTCAGGGGCAGGTGTGTGTGTGTGGGGGGGGGGGGGGGGGGGGGGGGGGGGGGGGATCACATTTTTAACTTGTATTTCTGTTTCCCCGCCAGGGGGCCGGGTGTGGTGGGTGGGTGGGTGATACTGTTATAAGTATTGTAGGGACAAGCTCCTAGTGGCTTCGCCCCATTTTACGGCAGCCGTTTAATTTCTGCAGCTGATCCTGTTCAACTTCTACCCCTACGTCCAGACCTGGTACAGCAAGCGTGAGCATGTCAGCGACACTCCAAAGATGCTCACTTATCTGGCTCAGGCTGCGCACAAACTGGTGCCACCCGAGGTGAGTGGGATTCCATTCCATTCCAGAATGGAAATTGATGTCATTTCAATGCAGGTGTGTAATAAGCCTTTGTATGATACGCTGTGGGTGTGGTTCCGAGGGTTTGCAGCAGACTTAAAAGGCCCTTAAACACTTCACTGCTCCTGGTTCCTCCGGGAGCACACATAAATATATGTATATATATATACACTAAATTCTAGCATTTCCACTGCACATGCTCGGTTGAAGCCTGGGTGGAACCCTGCGGACCACCCCGCATAGATGTAGGCTGCTAACTTGTGGTCAGGTTGTCTGAGGTGAATCTCTAGCCAGTTGTTGAGGCAAATTGAAGGAGAGGCTGGCATTGAGGGAGAGGCTGACATTGAAGGAGAGGCTGACATTGAAGGAGAGGCTGACATTGAGGGAGAGGCTGGAGAGGCTGACATTGAGGGAGAGGCTGACATTGAAGGAGAGGCTGACATTGAAGGAGAGGCTGACATTGAGGGAGAGACTGACATTGAGGGAGAGGCTGACATTGAAGGAGAGGCTGACATTGAAGGAGAGGCTGACATTGAAGAAGAGGCGGACATTGAAGGAGAGGCTGACATTGAAGAAGAGGCGGACATTGAAGGAGAGGCGGACATTGAAGGAGAGGCTGACATTGAAGGAGAGGCTGACATTGAGGGAGAGGCTGACATTGAGGGAGAGGCTGACATTGAGGGAGAGGCCGACATTGAAGGAGAGGCTGACATTGAGGGAGAGGCTGACATTGAAGGAGAGGCGGACATTGAAGGAGAGGCTGACATTGAACGAGAGGCTGACATTGAAGGAGAGGCTGACATTGAAGGAGAGGCTGACATTGAAGAAGAGGCGGACATTGAAGGAGAGGCGGACATTGAAGGAGAGGCTGACATTGAAGGAGAGGCTGACATTGAGGGAGAGGCTGACATTGAGGGAGAGGCCGACATTGAAGGAGAGGCTGACATTGAGGGAGAGGCTGACATTGAAGGAGAGGCTGACATTGAAGGAGAGGCTGACATTGAAGGAGAGGCCGACATTGAAGGAGAGGCTGGCATTGAGGGAGATTCCACCCATGGCTGATAGGAGCCGTGGGGATCACAGTTTTGACCACCAGGAGCGAAGGAACTCGGAGTGATTCCTGGTGAGCACAGGAGCTGCTTTCCACCAAAGAACAACTTCCATAAACAGTAGCAAATGCCAGGAAGAGACTGTTCACAAAGGCAGTTGCGATACCATAAGCACCATATGGCACAAATTCAGACTTCGTTGGGAATTTTCTATCGAAGAATTTGAACTACACGCCCATTCTCTGTATGCACATGCCCAATAGACCGCTCTATTGATTAAAAATACTTTTTCCAAGCTAAAAACCTTTGATTTTGCTCGTTTGGAAAAGTATTTTTAAACAATGGAGCAGTCTATTGGGCATATGCATACGGAGAATGGTCATGTGGTTCAAATTCTTCGATTATATACAAAGAAAATTCCCGACGATCTCCGAATTTGTGCCACATGCTTGTGGCATTTAAGTTTTCAATAAGAACTTTGTGAAAGTCTCATGTGTTAGGCACGACCTGCCAATCTAGTGTGTTGCAGCAGGGAGTGGTTCTGATGTGGTGCCAACACCCACGAGTTCCCATGTTCCAACTTGTTTCATGGTGGTGTTAGTGTGTTGCGGCATCCTACACGTGCCCCCCCCTCTGGTTGAGTCTTGTGTTGGTGGCTATTGAGCATAACTTACACGTAGACTGATTTTTTTGAGTCAATTGAGCTCACACTATATCCAATACATGTTGCGTCCCATGCTGTCTGTGGTCATGTGCTGCTTGTTGGCGGAAGGCCTTACCATATCTGATCAGCCATTGCCTCTTCTTCACGCCTCTCCTCTGCGCCCCTCCTCCACGCCTCTCCTCCACGCCTATCCTCATGCCTCTCCTCCACACCTCTGCACTTCCCTAATCAGCGAAGGGGCATATGCTAGCATATACCTGATGCTCTGGTGTAGAGATGGCCACGTATGCCAGGAAACAGAGACCCACCTACCATTGGCTGTGACAAAACCCACTAATGGGGTCTAACATCCCCAGGAGTGTTGACAAAAGTTGGTGGCCACCAAATGTCTCCAGCTGCTGGGGATGGTGATATTGTCGGTTACGAAGTCCTTCAACTCAATAAACTGGACTGGTCAATTCCTCTCCACCAACTTCTGAGGGAGAGTTTCCATTGCATTTGACTAACTAAAACCTGATGCATGTGAAAGGTCAGTCAGGATTTCCAGTTGTGGGGAGAAAATTGTGGGTGGCGGTGGATGACCCTGTTAGTGACCCTGTTGGCCAGGGTGATGGTATCAGTTGTGGGTAACAGGGTTTCATTTAGAAAATTGTCCAAGGGGAGGCAACTGGAGGAATCTGGATATTAAGGGGTGGCATGATGTCAAGCACTTATCAACATCAATAAGAATTTTAATAATACAATTTCCAAGGGAGGAACCCCCCCCCCCCCCTAAATGAAACCCTGGGGTAAGATGATGTCATGGTCCACAGAGCATAATGTGAAGGTCTGGATATAAGTAGGATGGATGCCAATGCTGACGGTGGACGTAGGAGGCCCAGATTGTTGGAGCACGTGCACTGGCCTAGTAGTAAGAACAACCAAGTCCTCAGTATGCCTGGGTTCAGATAGTCTAATCCTTTGCTGGCTAGTGACTATGATGTCTGAGTTCAGAGTCTAATCCTTTTCCCGGCGATGACTGGGTTCAGAGTCCAGATAGTGACTGTGATGATTGGGTTCAGAGTCTAACTCTTTTCCAGATACTGACTGTGATGACTGGGTTCAGAGTCTAATCCTTCTGCTAGTGGCTGTGATGACTGGGTTCAGAGTCTAATCCTTTCTCTGCTAGTGACGTGATGACTGGGTTCAGAGTCTAATCCTCTCCCAGCTAGTGACTGATGACTGGGTTCAGAGTCTAATCCTTCTGCTAGTGGCTGTGATGACTGGGTTCAGAGTCTAATCCTTTCCCTGCTAGTGACGTGATGACTGGGTTCAGAGTCCCTGCTAGTGGCTGTGATGACTGGGTTCAGAGTCTAATCCTTTCCCTGCTAGTGATGTGATGACTGGGTTCAGAGTCTAATCCTTCTGCTAGTGGCTGTGATGACTTGGTTCAGAGTCTAACCCTTTACCTGTGATGACTGGGTTCAGAGTCTAATCCTTTCCCTGCTAGTGGCCGTGATGACTGGGTTCAGAGTCTAATCCTTTCCCTGCTGTGATGTGATGACTGGGTTCAGAGTCTAATCCTTTCCCTGCTAGTGGCTGTGATGACTGGGTTCAGAGTCTAATCCTTTCCCTGCTAGTGGCTGTGATGACTGGGTTCAGAGTCTAATCCTTTCCCTGCTAGTGGCTGTGATGACTGGGTTCAGAGTCTAATCCTTTCCCTGCTAGTGGCTGTGATGACTGGGTTCAGAGTCTAATCCTTTCCCAGCTAGTGACTGTGATGACTAGGTTCAGAGTCTAATCCTTTCCTGCTAGTGACTGATGACTGGGTTCAGAGTCTAATCCTTTCCATAATAGTGACTGATGACTGGGTTCAGAGTCTAACCCGTTACCTGCTAGAGGCTGTGATGACTGGGTTCACAGTCTAACCCTTTCCCAGCTAGTGGCTGTGATGACTGGGTTCAGAGTCTAATCCTTTCCCTGCTATTGACTGATACATGTCAGTGAGCAGTTAAAAATGAAGTCATTTCTGCTGGCTTGTCACATCATACACACACCTTTATGTATCTAGATGTGCAAGCCAGCAGAAATGACTTCATTTTAACAGGTTGTGCTAATTCCTGTGCTACAATATAAATAAAAAGTACCTTCGGGGGATATGTTGAAGTGTCCAACTCAACTGGCTGCGTTTGCCTCCATTGTTCGTTATAGCTCCCTTGGAAGAGGCCAGCTCTGAATGCAACTGAACTTCCATTTTAGCTACCTACTGTGGCTCACCATGACCTCCAGTAGTAGTTGGTTGTGAGGACTATGCCACTGAGGATGTGTTGGATGTAACTCCTGCCTGAGGGTGCGTTGGATGTAACTCCTGCTAACTCATAAACCAACAGCATTCATCAATTGCTCAAGCGACATGGCAAGGGACAGTTAGCAATTAGAGAAGTGGGGAGCGTGTGAGATTGACTGGTGGAAACAGAGAGCGGATAAGCAGGTAAGTTCCCCCCCCTTCCCCGATATGGACGTGAACAGATAGGAGCTGTAGCTTCAATGGGTCCAGTTTGTCGAGTGCAGCTCCGAGCTGGAGGAACAGCCTCCGCCTGGTGCGGGTACTTGGAGGGGTACATCCTGCTCGGGTTTTAAACATCGTTGCTGCGACCCTTGTCTCCCGACACACACAGGTAGTCCTAATGTTAGTACTCCTAACATAGTACATTTTCAAGTGAGGACGGCATGCTGATGGGTATGTAGCTGTTGGCTAAGCGGATGCACGCAATGTCTCCATCTCTCCTGTACTTTGCTCTTCCTGTAACTCCAGAAACGCCTCTCTCTGTGCGGTGAACAGTTCACACTGTTGAACTTGTAGCTCTATGGTGACACACACTGTCCAGACCAATGTTACAAAGGAACAACTATGCCAAAGTTACCTGCTCAAAATCTGAGAGTGTCTGAACTGGCCACCTGTTAATGACATCACACTGGGTTTGGGCAGGTTGAAACAGGCTGACAATAGCTCTATGGAGACACACACGGTCCAACATAACCTAGCTCCTCTATTGAGAGCATCTCTATCAAGACTATTTGAAGTAGCTAGCCAACAAAACTCACCTTTCTTGCTTGCATTCAGACTAAACACAAAGCCTATGGTTAAATGGGTTAATGAGTGGGATACTGGAGCCTAATAGCTCCCCCCTTATAATAACACACACTACACAGCTCCATGGCAACTATAGAAGCAGAGCGAAAAAATGTCTGAGTTCACCGTATGTCAGAAGAAAGTCGGAGAAGGTACCTGTGTGGTATGCATAAGTGTAACATATCATCGACATATGGATAAGGTTGTCAAGGCTCTAACTGTGCTGCTCTGAACCAGACTGAGACTGCATGTGATCTGACTCGTAGAATGCAAGCCAGCCGCGTGGACTCTTGCTGGTCTTGCCTGGGGGTGAGCGGGTGTGCAGCCCTTCTAATGTTAACCTAATTTAAATGTCAATTTAAATAGTATTCGTGGGGGTAGGTTATATGGTGTCTATAAATAAATGTCTGTTAATTTTCAGCAGGCTTCATTAATTATTAGTGTGAGTTTTTTTTGCCAGCGTCTCGACATCAAATGTTGTCTATCCTCTTGTTGCACGAGGAAGAATTTTTAAATGGTAATTTAGCGGTCTACTGGGCATGTGCACACCCAGAACCAGCCGTCTAGCGCAAATGGTTTATTTAATACAATTGTTTTTGCGGCCGATGTGGAGCTTGAACCTTAAGGTGTTTACGATGTTTAATCGGTTAATGGGAAGTGTTCCGGGTGCCCATTATGCACCGTGTCCAAGTGGTCATGGCTGAGCCTCCTGTCTCCTTCCTCGGCCAGAGATGTGCTGGCTCGTGAGCTTATTTTTTACATCCATGTTGTCAATTGAGATGTGTGTACTTGTATGTTTCTTTGCTTGTATGTTTAAGATTTTGGAAGCGCCCCTTCGAGCAATCGTGAATAATTTCGTGTCCGAGAGGAACTCCAGTGATGTGATGGCAGTGGGGTGAGTGCTTGGGGGGAGAACCAACTGGTCTAATATCAGAGCTAGGGCCTGGTCTAAGATTAGCTAGGGCCTGGTCTAAGATTAGAGCCAGGGCCTGGTCTAAGATTAGCTAGGACCTGGTCTAAGATTAGAGCTAGGGCCTGGTCTAAGATTAGCTAGGACCTGGTCTAAGATTAGAGCTAGGGCCTGGTCTAAGATTAGCTAGGACCTGGTCTAAGATTAGAGCCAGGGCCTGGTCTAAGATCAGAGCCTGGGCCTGGTCTAAGATCAGAGCCAGGGCCTGGTCTAAGATCAGAGCCAGGGCCTGGTCTAAGATTAGAGCTAGGGCCTGGTCTAAGATTATACAGTGAAGTGTGCAGAATCTATGGAGCTCCAAACTCGTTACCGCAATCACATTTTGCAAGACATGTTCAGACTGCTTCCACCGCATCAGTTAAGGTGCGGTGTCAGGCCTTTAGATTAGGACTAGGGCCTGATTAAGGTAGGTACGGCTAGGGCCTGATTAAGGTACGGCTAGGGCCTGATCTGAGGCAGGGCTAGGGCCTGATCTAAAATTAAGATTAGAACAGGTCTAAGATTAGGGCTGAGGCCATAATCTTAAAGAGACTCTCTTAGATGTATTAATGTATAATATATTAGAACTCTGCTTGCACGCCTGGTCCACTAGTGTCTCCATTATATTCCGCTATTCCAACTAACCCTCAGATTGAATGCGGTGAGGGAGTTGTGCGTGAGGTGTCCCCTGGTCATGTCCGAGGATCTCCTTCGCGACCTGACTGCCTACAAGAGCTACCGTGACAAGAGTGTCATGATGGCCGCCAGGTCACTCATACATGTCTACAGAGACATTAACCCTGAGATGCTTCACAGGAAGGACAGAGTGAGGGGAGGAAGGGTTAAAAATGAATCCTCTAGGAAGCTGCAGTGAACGACTTAGGCAGTTGTTTGGGAGACTGGCCAGAGGCCAATTACAAATTAAAATTTGAATGAAGTTTCCGTTACCTAGTATCGGACGCTCGATGCTTACCATGTAAAAATAGCGGCGATGAAAATATATAGAAAATGGGAGGAGTTTTTTAAATTTATTGTTATTTCTCCGTAGATGACAGAATTCGCAGGTTTTACCCAGGGCTTGGGTGTAACCCGGGTTGGGTTAAATACCTTTTACTCAGGTTTTACTCAAACATGGATATATACAACCCAGGATAAAATAATAGACACAATAGATTTATTATAAACTGTAAAGATATTAACTCTGTAATCAGGAAGTAAGACATTCAATAAATGGAAACTGTAAAGAACTAGGCAAAAACAGGAGCTGTGTTTCACTCAGCATTTATTTACCAAGTGACAAGGTTATCTACTAGAGTATATATTTTTTATTTAATGATTAATTTAAATATTTAAACAAGATTCATGGGATAAGTCCAATTGATATGCAAGTTAAACAGATCGAATCTCCTGAGGTCCTCGCAGGAGCCTGTGGCAGAAGACGAGAAATATTTAAACAAGATTCATGGGATTAAAGTCAGATTGCAGTACACTTACTAAACTATAAGCAGTGAATGATGACCTGTGGTATTTGCTTGCCTTTTAAATAGCCCTGGTGTCCACCACCACCCAGACACTTGTGGCTCTGGGACAGGGCTGTGACAGGGCTATATACAAATAAGTGTTTTATATCACTGGGTAATATCTGGAAAAAACCCGGGTAAAACCTGGGCGAAATACCTAAAACACAGATTTTACCCACTGGGTTGGGTTAAATAGGTTTTACCCGGGTAAAATGCAAACACTGGTAGGTGATGCTGTAGTCAGCAGAGAATTGGGAGTGGCCCTTGACCATCATACAATCTGAGGATGAACTGGTAGAGCTGTCGACTTTGAAATATCTGACAGAACAACCAGCCACAGTAGCTCTCGACATCAGCACAGCTGAAGGAACATTTGCTTATTGTCTCTGCTGACTAATCTCGATTGAACCAGCTCCTGGAAACGCTACAGCTAGAGAACGGCTTGTTTGGGGTGGCTATTGTTATCGCTTTGTGGCTCACTGGCCCAGCCCATTGACTGCAGTGGCTCTCGTTATCACCACAGCTGACTGACGCTCAAACATCCACTTAGCTCGTTAGATAGGATATGGATGAGCCCTCGGCTTCCACAAAGCTGGCCTGGTGCTCGGACGCTGCGGGGGCAATTTTTTCCACAATTTTTTAAATTAAACGCTTTAAAAAATCTATTCACCGAAGGTTCATGCACTCGGTGGATTCTGCCCAGAAACCAACAACGGAGACATCAATTTTATTTATTATTTGATTGATTTATTTATTTATTATTATTATTATTATTATTATTATTATTATTATTATTATTATTATTATTATTATTATTATTATTATTATTATTATTATTATTATTATTATTATTATTATTATTATTATTATTATTATTATTATTATTATTATTATTATTATTATTATTATTATTATTATTATTATTATTATTATTATTATTATTATTATTATTATTATTATAATAAAATTATATCAAACAACAACAACAAAACAATAACAACAACAACACTAATAATTACACAAGAGACTGTCCATGCCCGAGCCTCCCATTGCCCCCATGACTGCAAGAGCGTTGCCTCTCTGTACCGCCACAGATAATTGTTGCATCAAAAATTGGTATAAATTATTATTATTATTATTATTTATTATTATTTATTATTATTTATTATTATTATTATTATTATTATTATTATTATTATTATTATTATTATTATTATTATTATTATTATTATTATTATTATTATTATTTTTGCCTGGACTGGACTGTATACATATCATTAATTTTGCTAGGACCAGTCCCACTACAAATTTCTTCTTCAGTTAACGAGTCCAACAGTGGGGGGTGGGGCCTCATCAAGCATGTGCTGCTGTACTATTGAGATGAGCGTGTCTATGGCTATAACCAGCAAGAAGTGCATGAGCTACCCCACTAGCTTCAAGCTGGCACTATTGAGGTGTGTGTATCTACAGCCATAACCAGCAAGAAGTGTATAAACTCCAAATCCAAATGATTATCCAAATTAGTAGCATGCTAAATAGCCCGAATTTATAGTAAATTAGGACTCATTAGATTGTTGTTGTTCTTGTTATTAATTGTTGTTATTGTTCAATTATTGTTATTGTTCAATTTTTGGTTTTTGTTTTTTTGGTTATTAGTTGTTTATTATTATTACTGAATCTACTATCATTATTATTTGTTGTTAATATTATAGTTATTTATTATTATCATCAACATACTAAATTAGGGCAATTTTTACTACTACTATTACTACTACTATTACTACTACTACTACACTACTATTACTACTACTACTACCATTGTTTTAATTTGATTGTTCTCAATGAACTCTCAATTGACATAACATTAATATCACTTTCTCGATAATCAACTGATGAAGGCTAGAGCATCTAGTCGAAACGTCGAGTGAATACAATTTGAAGTTGATTATTATTTTGTTATTGTTTAAATTTTTTGTTATTTATCACATCATTGCCACCATAATAAATTAGGCGTAATAGTCTTTTATTATCACTCCTACTACTCCTACTATTAAATCTTAAATCTCCCTCCCTCCGCAGGGCCGTCCCACGGAAGCAGCTGACGGTGCAGCTAAAAAGGTGGCCGAATTCGGAGCTCTGGACGCAGTTGAAGCGGTCCCTGGCACAGAGGTGGGTCGTCTTACAGTGTCTTGGATTAGGAACCGTGCTGAGGCTTATATGTTCTGCTTTGATAAGTAGGCCAGGATGGAATTGAAGATGAATGGATTCTTGAGGTGCTGGTTCGCAATATGGCGCTCACACTAGCGATGCTGCACATCACTTTTTGCGATGTCACGAGTGCCACTTCGCTTGAATAAACTCGATTTCTATTCTAGCTCTGGTTGCAATGTTCTGATCGAAACCCTCTGCTGGGAGGAGTGGTACCACCGGCTTCTGGCCCAAGTCCCTAGCCCAGCCCTAACAACGATTCTATTCTAGTTACGGTCGACATGCACTGGTGTGCTTTATTTGTGTTTCGGCAACAATTGTTTCCGATGAAGGAAGAGATGAGCGAGGCAAGGATGGTGGGAGGAGTGAGTAGCTTTCCTAGTGGTATCAGGATGTATCCCACAAGTCGTATAGGGACTTGAAGGTTCATAAGTAATGACGGAGTTCTTAATTCAGGGTGAAGGTTCGATTTCAATGGTTCGAAGTCACGTGACAAGGCTGATGTGATATGTTTGAAGCGACGTAATGTGGAAGCTTCGCTCCATATTGTGAACCAGCAACCTTCAGGGCACAGCCGAAATAACAGATTTAAAAGCTAAATCTGCTTCTAGGACTAGATCTGAGATCATAGTGTGTGTGCACCGTTATTTTGTGTGTATTCCTCTTGTTGAGTTGAAGTTTATGTAGCTCATAGAATTGCCACTGGAGGAACTTATGACAGCCGGTATAGAAGAAGGCAGCGATGGTGAGTTTGGTCTGTCAGATGTGGAGGAGGAGATGGGAGAAATGGAGGAGGAAGAGGAGGAGGGTGTCGAGGAGCAGAGGGAAGGTGGTGACGTGGAGGACGATGAGAAGGAAGATGAAGAACTGGATGTGAGTGAGAACAAAGAGAGGACTCTTCCCAACACTAGTCTTGAGAGGACTCTTCCCAACACTGGTCTCGAGAGGACTCTTCCTAACACTAGTCTCGAGAGGACGCTTCCCACCACTAGTCTCGAGAGGACGCTTCCCACCACTAGTCTTGAGAGGACTCTTCCCAACACTGGTCTTGAGAGGACTCTTCCCAACACTGGTCTTGATAGGACTCTTCCCAACACTGGTCTTGAGAGGACTCTTCCCAACACTGGTCTCGAGAGGACGCTTCCCAACACTAGTCTCGAGAAGACGCTTCCCACCACTACTCTTGAGAGGACTCTTCCCAACACGGGTCTTGAGCAACTCAAGCAACAGAGGAAAGAAGCAGCTGCTCTTGTGAGCACAACTCGGGTAAGGGGACACTAATGCATAATTTACCCTTTCCCCCTTCTTTTTCCCCTATCTTTTCCGATTTTTGTGTTAATTTAATTTTGTGTTAATTAAACAAAGACGTTGTTCCCATGTAGTATTCATGCTGTTGCGGTTGGTACTGGGGTGCTCATATAGCTAGCTGGAGCAGACGCTACTAGAGATGCTGCATTTGTCCAGCCTTGCTGTGTGAGAGGGCACCACATATACAAGTGCTGTTTTGGGGAGAGCAGTTGGTATGTGATAATGAGCCCAACAATGGTAGAGATGTGAACACTGTAGCAACGATAGTGAAACACCACCTACTTCTTACAGGGACTCAGCTTCTTTACTTGTAAGACCTGGTCGTTCACTCTCTACATCCCAGTTTTGCTGACAGTTGCATCTTGAGATCAATTCCAAGTCTGAAGTACTGGTAAAGGGTCGACAGGGAAACAGAAGACTGGATCGTGTGTAGCAGGTCTTTGAGCTGATGCCTTAGAATGCTCAATGTATAATAATAACTCGGGGGGGGGGGGGGGGGGAATTAAAATGTACACCTGACAACTAATGGAGTTTTTATTTAGCAGTGATAAATTGCAAGTTATCTAACTCGATGTCTGTGTACGCTACAGCTGCTGGTTGTGATGGTTGGTGAGGGTTTTTTCTTTTCCTTTCATATTTCTCCCCCCCCCCCCCCCCCCCCCCCCTTGGGTTTTTTTCTTTCTCTAGTTTCTAACACAAGAGGAATTTGAGCTGATACGACGCAAGCAGCTCAGCTCCTCCATCACTCCACGCAAAGGGAAAAAGAGACAGTTGCAGGACCTTCTGGAGGATCAGGAGCAGAGAAGGCATGAAAATGGCGAGCTGCTTCCTGAGGCCGCCATACACACCGTGCCCCATTCCAGGAAGAGAAGGAACAAAGAGGAACGTCTAGCATCGGTCAAGGTTAGCATGTTTGAACATCGACCAGTGATTGGCACACTGGAACAACATCACACTGGGTTGAAGTACGAGGTTGACAATGGCTCTGTGGGGACACACACACTGGATCAACATCACACTGGGTTGAAATAGGTTGACAAGAGTTTTATGAGGGCACGCACTGGACAAACATCACACTGGGTTGTAACAGGTTGAAGTACAATAGCTCTATGGGGACAAACACTGGATCAACAACACACTAGGTTGAGGCAGGTTGTAGGTTGATAGACAATAGCTCTATGGGGACACACGCTGGACCAACACCACACTGGGTTGGGACAGGTTGAAGTAGGTTGACAATAGCTCTATGGGGACAAACACTGGACCAACATCACACTGGGTTGGGACAGGTTGAAGTAGGTTGACAATAGCTGTATTGGGACACACACTGGACCAACATCACACTGGGTTGGGACAGGTTGAAGTAGGTTGACAATAGCTGTATGGGGACGACACACACACTGGACCAACACCACACTGGGTTGCGGCAGGTTGGAGTAGGTTGGCAATAGCTCTATGGGGGGACACATTCCATGTGGTGAGGTATCTAGTATTCTGTGGGAATATGTGGATACTTAGTAGCTCTTCATCATTAATTTTGCCTTGTTCAGCATGTTGGCCAATGCTTCCTGTTTTGCAATAGGAAGGAAGAGAGGGAAGGGAGAAATTCGGATCGAAAAAGCGAAAGTTCAACCCTGATAGCAGCACCACAAACAAGCAGAAGTCAAAGAACAAAGCCTTTACAATGATCAAGCACAAGCGAAGTATTCGTGGGAAAAACAAGAAATCATTCAGAGAGAAACAAGTTAGTGATGGATTAAGGGGATTAAACATGTATGCTAATTTGTTCACGGTGATGTTAACTCATCTTTCAGATATCCTGAGAAATGTTAATAGTTGTTCACTGTGATGTTAATCTTTCAGATATCCCTGAGAAACTCTCTCCTAAAGCAAAGAAGACATAAATGATCAGTCGGAGAATATCATGCAATATCCATTTGTCATAAGGACTATATATTAATTATATAGGTTGTATAATTATATCTCGATCAATGTTTTTCACTGTTCTAATCAATTTATTCATGATATAGTAATTGGGACGTGCATGCTGCTGCAATATTTCTGGTGTATATTTGACAAAGATAAAAAAGAAGGGAAGCAAAAACAACTGTGACTACAAAAGTTTAAGGACTATGTATATATATATATACCCTTGGCTCTCTAGATTCGACTATAATAAAATAGATGCTCCAGCCTATTGGCTTAAAGAGGGCATTGTAATTTCGTTGTCTCTACAACAAAGATGTAACTGCCATAAAACCACTAACAAGCGGGTTAGCCCTTGTTCTTTTTGTTGAGGGTGGATGCATATGCCTCAAACAACCAAAAGTTGGGGAACGTGTTTAGAATCGTTTCTTTAGTTATATATATAGCAACATCAAGGTCACTCCAAAACTGCAACTCCTGGATAGTCATTGCTAACCAGTGTGTGGCTCAAATTTATGATGATATTGCTGATCCTGTTAAGGGGGGAATAATGTCAAAAAAATACACCTTGACAATACCAATCATAACTTCCACCCACTACCCTCTATCAACATAATTTTTGTACCAAAATGTAGCTTAGAAGATAAGCTATTTAATGATGTATTTAACTTTTGTCATATGGCAAAGTGTCAGCCAGGCAATCCAACTTTTGCCCTGTCCGCAAATTACAAAGCCATTAATAATGCTAAGTGGTTTATGGTAAGAGTACATGTAGTAGTTTCACCTAAACTATTTGAATAAGTTTGATAAGGCACCACAGGAGAGGGGGGGGGAAATCACACACAAACCACATGCAGATATGCTGGTCTATACCCAACACATTCTCATAACAGTGAAAATAAAATAGTTTAGGTTAAAGAGCACACAATAAGCATTCTGGTGATATATAAATTATTGAGTTTGGGTGATAAATGAGGGAGAAATATGTGGAAATTCTTCTAATCTAATGCGATGCGATTCTTCTTCACACTTGCTGGGTTTCTAATGAAAATAGTGAGTGCAAAAGCTGTCGTAACTGCATCATAGAATCTTCAAATGTTCTGACACTTGGAACACGACTTCAATGTGAGCAAATACACCATTTAAAATAGTTTGTGAAAAAAGTGAAAAATTAGCATTTTGACTTTATTCCATCCTTAAGGCCTTCACCATGATTGTGTAACGATAAACACTAATAACAATCTGTATTAAAAATCAACAATATTTAATTAATAAAAAATAAATTAAAAAAATAATCCACAATATTAAGTTGTGCGGGGGGGGGGGGGGGGGGGACCAAAGAGACCATTCTTCAGCTCACAATACAACAGTTCCTTTCTCCTCTGCCACTATATAAATATATACTTCCCTATATATATACCCAATACAAAACACACTCGCCCACCTCATCACTGCATTACTTACTCCCTCCACATCTTTCCCCAAAAGCAATGCCACCTTTCCATCCTTACCTTCTCTTCTAAATTCATCCAGCCACTCTCCTGCCACTACAATATAATTATTATATTCTGCGCACTTTGTGGATTCCCGAGAAATTAGTCCTCGAGCGTCGTGGCCCCAACATTTGCAAAACCAATTAAGAACTTAGCAACATCAGTTAAAAAAATAAAATGAAGAGCTCATATCACAGAGCACTAAAGGGCAACACCTAATAAAACTAGAAAAATTATGAACGTATTGAAAACAGAAAACCATGAATCTTGCGAATAAGCAGTTAGGACAACGTTTGATTTTTGCACAAGCTAGAACGCATGCCCACAAAGAATGAAATGACTCGGATGCGGCATCTACTTCTCAGCAAGGCAAGAAGTGAGTTTCCTGAAATAAACGTCAGCCATTATTACTGTGGCATAACACTTATATACCTCTCCTGTAACAGTAACTTTGAAATGGTGCGTCTAATATGATGAAGAACGGGGGGGGGGGGGGGTTGTTTTTATAGTCTCCCCTCAAAGCTTCTCTATGAATGCTGTGGGGAGCGTAGGTGCAATCAAACAGACAGAGAAATTATCTTTTGAGCTATATAACAATTTTATAGAGTGAACTATGCAAAATCCGTGGAGTTCTATTTATTTTTAAAAAAGAAGGTATCATCCCCTTCATGAATTTTTCATCGCAAGAAAAGAACATTTTGTTTGAATACCCACGCTTGACTACCCTCACGCTTTCACACCACATGTCTTGTTCTGAGATTATTCATGAGAACAGTTCCACCACAACCTGTAGAGGTATCCAAATATCTGCTTGCCAGAATTGGGCACAAGTGTGGCTCCTGACTGGAAAGTGATAGAGAGTTGAAATCAGTATATATCTGAGAGGAAGTTTTCCTCTATGGCACAAGTGTTTTAATATCTATGGCCAACCATGCATGATATTTATAGAGATGGCATGTCTGGATGGTACACATCAGTAGCCACAGAATATACATTATTATACATGCAAGATATTACTAACCACTAATAGTAAACGTGTGGTATGTGCTAAGTGTCACATTCCACATCTCCCTGGGGATGAAGTCCAAGTCTACCAGGAGGATGGATGGCTGTGTCCATTGGTCGTATTTGTTTAGAGTCTCCAACCATAAGAGACATAAGGATACCAACCTTAGTAATTTGCTGCCACCAGGTCAAATTTCACTGTGGAACATGCTTTCTCGTGCCGCAAAGGTAGGTTCTCTTCAATCATGGCCGAATTCCACCATGGACTTCCCTGCTAACTTGAGCACTAAAGTGTGCCATGAATGTGACAATTGATGTGACAATTGAGCCAGAAATAGAGCCCATTGCAACGTGAATCCATGTTCCTCATCAATCACTGAAAATGGTGCATGCCTAGATAGTGCGGCAAATGGAGTTTCATAAGGAAAATATGAGAAGACGTATTTTGATGTGAGCCCGCAAGCTCTCACAAAGAAAATTGCACAGCTTGCATGTGTTTACTAAAAGCATGAAAAAGAGAGGAAAGGAGTTTTATGGATGGAGGATTCCAGAAATGCAACATTCTTGCTTCGCACCATTGCTCTGCTCGGCAACATGTGGTATGGCAAATGAGGCGACAATTGTTTACGAATAGCTAGCCTCCACCCTGGCTGCCAAATCTGAGCACAGCTACCGTGCCACCAAAACCTTGCTATGTTGCCCCCTGACATCTTCTGTCCAAGATCTGCTCTACAGTATATCAGAGGTGCTCTTTACTCTTCGAGCATGTTCTATATGGACCACACCAATCAATAAAACATTTGTCAAAGCTAGATTTTTTTAAACATGTTTTCCTTAAATATGTTTTCCTTAAAAGATAATTTTAAGTTTGGGCTCCTGTAAAAACAACTACAAAATAATATTATATATAATACTTAGACCCACAAAAGGAAACTAAAGTTCAGATGCTATATTATCTGTGGAGTAATGTGATGAGATTTCTGAATCACAGAATCGTACAAACAAAATATGTATATATATAATATATGTATATAATTATATTAAGCCTATAAAGTGAGTTTTTTTCTAAATTGTACTATGATATTCTAGTTGCATGTTCTATATAATTATATTCTATATAATTATAATGAAGTAAGTTCTGTCTGAAGTAAGTTCTGTCTTAATTATTTTGTTAGTTACCATCCATTCTGAGTGTTACATATCATAGCAAAATAAAGTGAACAATATCAAAATGATAAACAATTCTCCATGCATAATACTACGGGCCTCATTTCTTTCTACATACAAAATAATTAGCAACAGAGTTCTTGATCTGTACCGAATATAATTACATAAACTAAGAAGGGATTTAATATATAATATATCTCCCTTTATAAATTTAAATATTTCTTCAAGTCTTTTACAATTGCACCGATGTTGACATGAACATGTTTCGTTTCCCCACCTATGCTTGTAGATTTGTACTTACGTCCAGACAAATGAGCCAATGTGCGGAATGTTGGATTTGAAATCATATATCGAGGCTCCATTTCATAGACCAAAGCATTGTCCCTCAGCCACCAAAGATGAACGAGACCAGCTCCATGAACACCCATGTAAATGTCAGCATCATGGACAATCCTGACCTGCTCACACAATCCGAGATCTTCCAAATGAACTTGTCGTACTGTGGCTGGTTTGAGTGCTTTTCTGAGTTCAATTACAAGTTCGTTCTCATTGGTCAACACTCGTGGAAAGCGATCTAACTTGTCACTTTTGAATCTGAAATATGGTTTTCGGGACACATAAATAATTGAAGGCACACTATTCTGTGTTATATTGTTACTTCTTTGGTCGCTCACAGAGCATGCCTTGAGCACTCTTGCCCGAAACGAATTAAGTTGTGTGTTTGATAAACCTTTACCATCACAGTCCAAACATTTCCGTACTGTTTTAAGACTCATTTTACACCGGAATGGAAAACTATGTACGCCTTTTGGCACAAGTATAACCTTCTTGAAGCAAGTCATGACATCGTTAAGACTATCGACTGTGTGAACTTTTGCTTCAGGAAAAAGTGCTTCATCAAACTCGGGGAAGAGGTAATTGTCACTGCCAGATATCCTTATTATGTGAATTTCACGGGATTGTGGGTGATTGGCATCTTGCAGCAGCTTGTGAACACTGAAATAGTCCAGGAATCTAAAATAAATGTGCACTCTCTGTGCAGTGAAAAAGAAAACGTCATCTTCAATCCATTTTTCACAAATTGCTGCAGGTTGGGGCTCTGCTTCTCCTACCCTTGCAATCACTTGCAACACATAATCAAAGAAATGCACGTGATGTCTCAGGAATTCAGTGCTTGTTTTATGGCACTCAGTTCCACACCCATCCAGAAGAGCTATAGATAGTTCTGCTTTGTTGTATTCCATGTACTTGTGATCTGCTTCAATCATTGTTTTACCAAAAATGCGAGGAGATATGATGATATTTTCTAGTGTACATGTAGCCATTTGGTCAGAATAGGGACTTCCAAAACACCGTATTGAAGTTTGCAAAGAGGCATTTGCACAGACAGGAATGGGCAGTTGGAAAGTGTCAACAAAGTAGCTATAACAGAAAGTTCCTTTAACCCAATTGCTTGTCTTCTCTATCACAGAGCTAGTGATAGAGCTGTAAGACACAGCAGTTGATTCTAGTAGTGGCCTTAAAAGACGCTTCGCTTCGGTAAGTAAACGTGGCGTGGTATTGTTGGTTCTGTATTTATTAGCGGAGGTACCTGTTTTAGATGTAGTCTTCTCATTCTCATAATATCTGAAATTCCTTGTCACTTCTGGCCGATTCATTAACAGAAGCACGATTAGCTGGATGAGGACTAAAATAATGAATATAGCAACTAGACACAACTTCACACCCATTGCTTACTCTGAGCGAGGTGGGCGTAAAGTTTGTTTCTTCTGGTAAATTGGTCCGATTTTAATAATATGGAGATTTTCCAATTAGCGGTCCCTCCCTCTAGTAATCGACCCTACCCTGGCACCACGAGCAATGGGGGAAAATGTCTTCTTACCAAGGATTCCACTGTTGTCCAGAGAGTATCCTTTCTAGTTCAAGCGGTTTGCCTTCTAATCCTTGACGTCAGGAAAGAACCACTAGGGATTGGCAGAAGCAGCTTTTCTTGAAATGGGAAGCCTACTTAGTACTAGACTAAGAGTGAGGCTATCAGGCAGTACTTTCTGCAGAATTTTCTTAGTATAAAGAAGATAATGCAATTTGTTAAAAGTGGGAAGCTGGTCTGACAACACGTGGTTTTGTTATAAAGTCCCATATCTCTCTTAATCTCCTGGACCAGTTAGGCACTCAGCGCTACAGTATCATAACCACATGTAGCACCCATTTGGGTTTGGTTTGCAGTACTCTGTAAGTAGCTTGGCATGTTTCTGTGCCTGGGACCTGGCTTGTTATGATCACTTAAATGAAATAAAGTTCTTGGCAAGATATAGTCCTGATTTATATACTAAAATGTAGCCAATGCAGTATGCTTACTAAGAGTATTTTTGTTTTGCCATACAAATTTTATTGGCACTGCAGGTTGCAATGTGAAGTGAAGCCACTCCTCCAACTCCTCCGTGAATGCATGAAGTGTTGAGTGGCCAGAGCAATACAAACACTAAAAGCAGATGAAAGTATTTCTTATAATGATGGAATTATTTCTTTTGGTGGAAGTATTTTTATATTTTTTAATGTTCATGTGAAGGCAGCTCTAAATTATTGTTACAAATTTGGAGCGCTCTAGATTCTGCATACTTCACTATATGAACTAGATATATAGCTCGGGTAATAGATCTCTCACTGTGTTCTCTTCTGATATTAAAAACTGATGCATTGGTACAGTCATGCCAAAGTGACATGCATCCAAAGTGGGGTTAGCTACCTAAAAATAAGAGTGCCTGAACTGGCTTTACAATAACCTTCTCAATAATCAACTTCAAATTGTACTCTCTCGATGTTTCGACTAGATGCTCTAGCCTTCATCAGGAATAATGACTGGCTGCAGTTGCAGTTACTTCTTGCATCGCTCTATATGTGCAGGCTGGAATAGCTGTAGAGTGCAGTGACATAACTCTCTGCTGACTCTTCCTCGTTTTGGTTGCGTTTGTTGAAGCATGCACGTTCAAATATATTATTTCTCACTGGAATGAATCCATCAAATAGCTACAGGTTGGTTCATACTTTTTTCTTTTGTCTTTCATAATGCCAGTAGAGTTGAGAACATCCTCAGTCTCCTCGTCTAGGCAATAGAACTGGCCTGACCTGTCTTGCCTCTGCTGCATTGGCCAGTCGTGATGTGATATATACCTAGTTAGCTTATAGTAGGAATCAATTTCTTCTCGTGAAAACAGCAACCACACACCAAACAATTCTCAGAAGGGTTGAACTCTGAACTCATGGTACGATCATGCTATCAAATATGGGCATACAAGGAAGGTGTTACA
Organism: Cladorhizidae sp. MBARI D1340-BT2; assembly: GCA_028752905.1. Classification (NCBI taxonomy): domain Eukaryota; kingdom Metazoa; phylum Porifera; class Demospongiae; order Poecilosclerida; family Cladorhizidae; species Cladorhizidae sp. MBARI D1340-BT2. Next base: position 16,771,047 of record JAQNBH010000002.1, read on the forward strand.
ATAACCCATTAAAGGTGATTAGGTATTACAGATGCACTTCTGTACAGCTCAAACATCTTTCTTCATTTAGCTCAGCCATCTGGGCATTTAAAGGGAAAGGTGTCGTGGTAGGAAGATTCATCACACCTCTGACGACACCATGTTGCTGCATGTTCTAAAACGGAGCTAAAGGTCTGTACACACCCCAAATCAATTTACAACCACAAAAATGTCCAGGAAATTATATAACCACTAAGTATGAGATATATCAGAGTTTAATATAGTGGAACCTCCGTTAATGGATATTCCCCACCTTATAATGGACAGAGGCAGACCGATAGATATTTCCATAGGAATAGTGCCCAGAAAGCACCCGAATAGTGGACAACCTCCAAATTCCGAACAACGGACAGCACCCAAGCACCCTGTTGATTTTGTTACCAGTCACCTCAGCAAAGCCTTTATTGAAACTCTTTCTCACAGAAACTGAGGGATTACAAAGGCAATATTGTAAGGAATTTGGCCAATAACAATGCTCTCTCTCTCACTGCAACAGCAGATTGGTCTCAACTGTTAGTTGGCTCCATTCTGACAATCCAATGGAAGGAGTCCATACTTCTTCATAGCCTCTGATGTAAGAGTGTACTTCTGCTACACTCAAGTCCTGCCTACTGGCTGAGAGGTCATCTAGCTAGAGAATCTAGTCATCTCACATGACAGTTTGCATGTTGCTCAAATTTCTTTGAGTCAGATATCTTGAGTGAAGCTAATCTATAAAGCTACTCGAGTCTGGTAATGGCGTCTTCTAAAAAAAAAGGATTCATCTCTCTTTGGAGAAGAAGGTGGATGTGATGAAGCAAAGAAGCATCTTGTAATTACTGTATGCACCCTTGGAGAAAAGTTTAGTTGTGGTAAGACACAAATTTCAGATATACTGAGGAGCAGTGAGAGTATGTTAGCCATAATATAAATCTAATCCGTCAACTAGTAAAAAACCCTCAAGTTTCAGAGTAATCTGATGTGAATTCATTGTACCAATTGTATGTGATGGCCTGTTCCAAGGACATTTACCCATGTGGACCTTAACTCACTGAGAAGGCCAGAGAAATTGCTGTAATTTTAGTCATGCAGAATTCAAGGGAACCAATGGCTGGCTAACAAAGTAGAAGAAGTGGTACAATATAAGGAGAGTGGTTGTAAGTGGTGAATCTGGTGATGTATGAGGGGAGACATCATGTTCTGGAAGGAGAGGCTGCCTGAGATTGTGAAAGGATATAAAAAGGAAGACAATCATAACCTAGATGAGACTGGATGCTTTTGGAAAGCACTCCCTGATTGTGTGTTTGGACAGAAAGGAAAGCAATGCTGGGGTGGGAAAAAAGTAAGCAGAGATTGACAGTAACCTTCATAGTGAGTGCTGCTGGTGAAGAGGAAACTCCCATTGTCATCTGGTATTATGTAAAAAAACCTAGGTGCTTCCAAGGTTTTGATACATATGGTCTTCCTGTGAAGTATTACCACCAGAAAAAGGCATGGATGATGAGAGAAATCCTTAGTACAGTTTTGACAGCTTTCAATCATAAAATGAGACAAAAAAATCTGTTTTGCCTCTAATGGACATAGCAGGTTGCCCTCCTGAAGCGTTCAAAGGAATGTATAGCAATGTCAATGGCACACAACACATTGTGTTTGCTCCTAGTAATAATAGGCACACAACACATTGTGTTTGTTCCTAGTAATAATAGGCACACAACTCATTGTGTTTGCTCCTAGTAATAATAGGCCCACAACACATTGAGTTTGCTCCTAGTATTAAAAACTACCCAGGAGGGTCTGCTTTGCTTGCCAATTAATTGAGCAGCCACCTAAAATCGAGCATCGAGCATCACGTCACTGTGAGCATCTTGTACTGGAGTGTGCAGTATTTCCTACTAACCCTATAATAGCCACCTCTTGGAATCACCTGAGGCTATAGCTATAAGCCCTTTGGCTTTTAGTTCCTAACTATGGCTTTGGAATACCCCTGGCCTTAAGGCTGATTCCAGGATCAAGATGTGGAATTGGTTCTACTCACTAGGAACATTTCATGGAGTCAGTCATACACACTGGGACATTCCAGGATCAAAATGTGGAGTCAGTTATACACACCTGGGACACTCCAGGATCAATATGTGGAGTCTGTAATACTCGCTACATGCCTAAGAAAGGTTAGGACTGTAGCTTTGCACTAGCTACATGTTTTTACTAGCAATGTCTGAAGTTAGTTCTCAAATGCAGCATTTTACGGACTGAACAGTAGCTAGTTACTATTGCCGTTTCAAAGATCATTTTCAGCTTAGAGGGAGGACCAAACCATTTTTGTGGTTTTGTTCTTAAAAAAATGTCCTAACTTTCTAATGTTTCGTCCATTTTCAATAATTTAGGTGTTTTTTTGCGCTTTACAAGATTGTGTTGCAATCAACTTTGACTTCACTCACTTGCAATGACACTGAGGGCATTACTTATGTACTTCACACTGCAAATGTAAGTCATCAATACTTGCCACATGTGTTGCCATCAGAGTATCCACTGTTACAGTGAACACATGTGTTGCTATCAGAGTACCCACCGATACAGTGAACACATGTTTTACTATCAGAGTACCCACTAATACAGTGAACACATGTGTGGCTATCAGAATACCCACAGATACAGTGAACACATGTGTTGCTATCAGAATACCCACCGATACAGTGAATGATGATCACTTTCTATTTCTTCTACTAGCCCATTTTTATTGCTGGCAGGTGAAGTGAGCACATAGATGGGACTCAATCGCATGACGATGGAAAAACTGATTATTCATACGATAGGGGGTTTCAGATGATAGGGGGGAAATTACTGAGTTAGAAGCAGTTCTACATCCTCAATGCATTTCCATGGTTAACCATTCTATTCATGCTCTTATCGTCCAATTCTCAATCAGTATATAACAAAAAGGCACAAACTCAGCAATAATGAACTGAAACTTGATCAGTGAATGTTTGGAAATAAAACATGCTCTTTTGAAGACATTAATATATAGTCTGATCTTCCCTTAAAACATATCCCAACCTAGAGCTAGTCTAATGTGGTCGTTTTTGCAATGATGCAAATATCTTTCTAGTTAAAACGCGGTATATTAGAAACATCTATACGGGGAGACATTAGGAGCTATCTGGAATTAATCATCACTGAACAGAGAAGACAGTTACAACTCCCCAGTCATATACCATCGGGTGCTGTGGGCAGCTAACACATCCCTAGCAGTCGCGTGATTACCACCATGAGAATGCATCCAGCTGATGAAAACCAATGAAGGAAGGAAAAAGCTCTTAATTAGCTATATAATTATTCGTGTGATTATCATTGCTCTCATATAATTAATTCTCAGATCCCTGAGGAAAAGATGATTCTCCAACAATAAAATAATGTCTAGCACAATAAATTTCATAATAACCTAGACACATATGTAGTTTGCTGATGAAGGCTATAAATAGTGCTCAATGCTGTGTTAAAGCAGAGCTATTGAATAGTAGTAATAGAAAAGTACTGGGATGGCTAGTCCTACTATAGTTTGATGCGAATGCAATCGCATGAAACTATAGTAGGACTAGCCATCCCAGTACTTTTATTACTACTATTACTACTATATATATATATATATATGTGTATAAAATGTATATATATATATACTACTACTACTACTACACACTACTACTACTGCTACTAATACTACTACTACTACTACTACTACTACTACACTACAACTACTACACTACAACTCTTATTACTACTACTGAGGAACACTATTAATCATTTATCGTTTGTATTATTTTAATTTGATTATCAGTGATAACTATCAATTTAATTTCTGTTTCTGGGCTAATTTGTGCTCAATCTATTAGGTATGTATGAGTTAGCTCATTATTAACTTATAATGGCAGTCGGCTTGGGACCCTCCCCTCTTATGTCAAGCAGTTTGCACAGCAATAACCAACTTTATAGATTCTGGCCAAGCTTTTGACCAGCACTTTGGGTTGTCTTCAGGTCATCAGAATGATCGCCCCTGGTGGTGGTGCAGGTCATGTGACTCCTGGTGTTGATTGGGATCATAAAGGTAGTCCCAAGCGATTGGCAGACACCCATACCCAGGAAATATCAGGGAGGGTATCTTCAAGAGGAATGCAACTAAAATCATGACGATGGAAACGCACTAACACTCATTTACAAGGCACTAGTCCCAAACAAACCAAGCGAGCCCAACACGGTCCCATGAGCAGGCCCGGAGGAGCCTATAGGGCAGGTAGGGCTTCGGCCCTACCAATATTTGGCTCTTTACTTCAATTAATATTTTGCTGATCTTGAGTTTGAATTTTTAGAGTAGCCAGTGCATTCATCAAAAACTCTCAGAATGTCATGTATTACTACACTCCCAAAGTTTGTGAAGCATGCAAGCTAAAACAGCCAATTGCTTGTAAATGAATGTGCCAGCTGGCATGCAATTACTAGTATGCCAGCTGTCATTAGCTAGTTCTAGAATATTCTGGTCATGTGCTGTACCATGCTCTTGTTACAATGGTTGCTCTTTTAAGTTAGGTCCCAGAACTTCCTACTGCTCCTCACCAGCCCACTAATTTTAAATTCCCCAAGTGATCTTTGGGGGTAAAGAGTGTTGTTTGTCGGTCATTTCAATCCACTTGGCTCAAGCAATGGCCATTTCTGAGTTAAAAGATGTTGTTTACTGCCACACTTGTGTGACAGGCTTCAAACATGGGAAAATGAGGTCTTCTAAAGCTGCACCAGCCTTCGTAAGTATCTCTCAATAGTTTTGGTGTGTGTGTGTATCATTTAGTAAATCACTAAATTTAACATCCACAGGATTTAGTAATTGGAAAAATGCAACCAGTTTATTCCAAAAACATCAACTAAGTGACTGTCATCAAGAAACAGTTGATGTAGTCATCAGAATTCCAGCTACGACAAAGATGTTGGGGAGCAACTTGTACAACAACATGCCAAAGAAAGAGAGTACAATTGCAAAATGCTTCTAAAGATTGTGTCTAGCATTCGATATTTGGCTAGACAAGGGTTAGCTCTGAGAGGTGATGGGGATGAAGGAGATGGAAATTTTCTTCAACTGCTGAAGATGAATGGTGAAGATGATACTGAAATGATTGAATGGTTGAATCGCAAGTCTTGCAAATATACTTCACATCAAATTCAGAATGACATTCTTGGTGTTATGGCTAATAATATTCTCAGAAATATTACAGCTTTACTTCAACAGTCGCCTTACCTCACTGTTATGATCGATGAGGCAACAGACATGTTATTATTTGTATTTTATAGTCAAGCAGCCACCCACAAGAAGTCGGTCAGCATAACACCAGAACATGATATTATTTACATGTTTATGATTTAATGTTGCTATTGCTGAGCCTGTTAAGGCCATCACATATATAATACAGCATAGTGTGAAACCTAATAACAATCTATATTAAAAAAAAGAAGTCAACAGTATTTAATTAATAAAATTATCCACAATATTAAGTTACGAGTGTCCCGCTGCTCAGGAAGGGGGGGACAGGAGTGGACCAAAGATCATTCCTCAGCTCACCATACAACAGTTCCTTTCTCCTCTGCCACTACTTCTACCCAAGTTAATTAAATTCACATGAATGTCTATTTCGAGACTTGAAGCAAGCTAGTGATGACTACATTAGCAGGCATTAGAGTATTTTGTCCCAGTAGGTGGACTGTAAGGTATCATCAACAATTACTCTGTTCTACAAGTTAACATGGGATGAAGCACTTGATTTGGCGATGGATACTGAAACAAAGGCCTCAATTATTGGAGTTTCTTCACAGATGAGATGAAATCTTTTGACTTATTTTTTGGTGTATACTTGGGTGAAATGTTGTTTCGACATACAGACAACCTGAGTGCAGCATTACTATATCTGCTGCAGAAGGTCAGCATATTGGCACGATGGTAATTGATACTTTTGGTACAGAACAACTGTATGATTGTTTTTGGAGAAAGTTAACATATTTGCTCAATTGGTGGATGTGAGTGATCCACAACTTCCACGTCAATGGAAGACACCACGGCGTTATGAAATTGGGGAATCTAGTGGTGATTTTCACATGTCTGCTAAGCTCTATTTTCGACAGCAATACTATGAAGCTATTGACAACTTCACAAATTGCCTGAAGAGTCGCTTTGAACAACCTGGTTACAATGTTTACTGCAACCTGGAGAAGCTTTTGAGAAAAGCAGCTAAAAGGGAAGCTTTTGAAGATGAAATAGAATTTGTTTGCTCATTTTATAAAGATGATTTCAACCAAGTTTCCTAAGTTCTCAACTTCTTACCTTTTCTATTGATTTTAAACGTACTTCTGAAGGAAATGGGGCTGATGTTACGATATTAAATATCAGGGACTACTTTCAATCCCTCAGTGCAGGCCAAAAAGAGTTACTCAGCCATGTATGCTGCATCATGCAACTCCTGTTGGTAATGCCAGCAACAAATGCTACTTCAGAACGTTCTTTTAGTGCCTTACGAAGAGTAAAAATTACCATCGTAGCTCCATGACACAGAAAAGATTAAAAATCTAATGGTACTGCATGTACACAAGGTACATACAGATTCTCTTAGTAAGATAGATATAGCTAGTGCATTTGTTGGTAAGTGTGATCACAGGAGAAAGATGTTTAATAAGTTTTGTTTTTAATTCATGATTATACAGACTTTATTCATTACCCCAAAACATGGCATTGTATTATACCATTGGCTTCCTAACCCATTTTGGCCCTACCAATAATTGTTAGCTTCCTCCAGGCCTGATGAGGGCATATGGACTCTCAACTGGAGGGTGGGTCACAACACCAATAAATTCTGCCAGTTCTTAAGACCCCACACCACCACGAGGGGGAGCCACAAATGGAAGCTGAAAACGACTAAGTACAAGTCAAAAGTTCATCTAGGGTCTACAAACACAGCTCCTGAATGAATCCATCCTAACCACATAACTAACTAGGTGATGTTCAAATAGTACAGCAGATAGGTGCATGAATTGTGCTATTGACAATACCTGTATGAAATTTGATACACAATCAGGGAAAACCCTTTGGAAGATGCTATAGGGCCATTGCTGATTCATCCCGTGACAAAAATGGTAGCCGTTTTTCAAAATGGCCGGCCCAAACTCGTGTGACATCTTTGTCGTACTGTGCAACTTTCTTGCCATTACTGCCATAATAATAATAATAATAATAATAATAATAATAATAATAATAATAATAATAATAATAATAATAATAATAATAATAATAATAATAATAATAATAATAATAATAATAATAATAATAATAATAATAATAATAATAATAATAATAATAATAATAATAATAATAATAATAATAATAATAATAATAATAATAATAATAATAATAATAATAATAATAATAATAATAATAATAATAATAATAATAATAATAATAATAATAATAATAATAATAATAATAATAATAATAATAATAATAACAATAATAATAACAATAATAATAATAATAATAATAATAATAATAATAATAATAATAATAATAATAATAATAATAATAATAATAATAATAGTAATAATAATAGTAATAATAATAATAATAATAATAGTAATAATAATAATAATAATAATAATAATAATAATAATAATAATAATAATAATAATAATAATAATAATAATAATAATAATAATAATAATAATAATAATAATAATAATAATAATAATAATAATAATAATAATAATAATAACAACAACAACAACAACAACAACAATAATAATAATAATAATAATAATAATAATAAAAAATAATAATAATAATAATAATAATAATAATAATAATAATAACTCTTGTATGAGAGCTTTGTCTTGTTTCTGACTCCTTTTTTGTCGTATTTTAGGTTGCTAACGCTATTCTTTGAACTGTTTCGCTGTGAAGACAAAATCCTCCGTAAGGTGCAGGCCATTGATGATCCTTTCCTGTATGAGCTAAGATTCCCCACGCATGTACTTAAACTTGTGTAAATTTATTTCGGCTGTTGTCATTGTGAGCAACATTGTGAGCAACAGTATGAGCAACATTGTGAGCAACATTCTGGCAGTGTTTGTGATCAACTGATCCATGTTGCACCATCTCTGGCTAATTATTAGATGCTGGCTGCTCATGTCGTTGTTGCAGGCATTGTTCTGCTATATCGTGTCGGACATCAAGCACATTAACACCAGACGGAAGAACAACAAAGTCAATCGGGTTAGTCTATTATTAGAAATAGTAGTGTATATAGTAGTAATATTATAGAAGTAGTAATACTATACTAGTAGTAGTATATGTAGTAGTAATATTATTAGTAGTAGTGGTAATTTACTACTATAGTACATGTAGTAGTATATATAGTAGTAGTAATACTATACTAGTGTAGTAGCAATACTCTGCTAGTAGTAGTAGTAATACTATATTAGTAGTAGTAGTGTCAGTAATACTATAGTAGTATATATAGTAGTAGTGTGTATAACAGTAATACTATAGTAGTAGTGCATATGTAATGCTAATAGTATAGTAGTAGTGTAGTAGTATAGTATAGTAGCAGCAGTCCAGTAGTAGTATAGTAGTAGTAGTATGGTATCTCTGTGTTGGAGTCCTTCCAAGTTGGAGGGACATTTTGTTGGCTCGACTTCTGCCCTCTCCTGTGTGGAGCACTGTGAGGTTCCTTGCTTAGCTCATCGCTGGAAAACTTGATTGTCAAAATATTTGTCAGTTCTGTCTCTGTGACAGACATTGATGGTATTAATACTTGACAGTCATGGTAGGGTGGGTGTGACCAGATCTGCTCTTGGCGATATCTAGCAGAGTTATGGGCGGTTATGAATTTGGTAGTTATATGAGAGGCCATCATATACCGGAAATTCTGATTGGTTAGCGCATCACTGCTAACCTCGAAAACAGGCGCTTAACTGAGAATAAACACTTATTCTAAATAGCATGCACCAGAAAAATATTATTTATTTTTTGTACTGAGAATGGAGCAGCTAGTCTCACGAGCCAGTCAAAAAATCTCTAGAACCTGACAAGAACCACTCGGTCTCTCTCGGCAAGCTAAGAGGAAGCTTGCGATGGCCTCTCAAGCACACTTTGCATTTGTCTCGACTCCTCGAAGCACGTTCATCTACAGAACTGTTTGGACATCTTTTGTGGCAAGCTCCTTTTGGCCAAAGATGAGAACAATTACAGTTCTTGTGGGAACAGCTCACTATTGGCACCTTTCGTTAGTCAGAGGTACAGTTGTGTGGTCATTGGAAAGTGTTTTGGAAGTAGGCCATGGAGGAATTATCTGCCCTACTAGAAGGCTCGGAGGGGGGTGGGGGGGGGGGAAGGCCAGAAGCCCCCTCAAATTACACAACAGGAAGTTTGTCAGGAAACTACAGCAACTATAGAAATTGTAGCTTGGATGTGGTCATAGTGAAATTCTTGCCATATTGTATGGTTGAGAAATGTTCCCAAGGCGATGAAGCCAACATAACATGTTCATAATCAATACTTTTTTGGAGAGCATTGAGACCAGTGCTCTATAGCACCATAGGGATGCTAATTATGGACAATTTGAAATGGCTACCACGCAGGAGGGCTCTAGATCATAACAAACAAAACAAATTTGTAATCGCCATGGCATTTCCCAGGGTTTCATACAGGGGTGGAAGCCCTGGAATATCCCCCCCCCCCACCCAAGAATTTTCACAATAAAAATTTATATTCATGAAATTTCTTATGTAATACATTACAGTAACGGGGAAAAAGAGCAGTACAGAGAAGGGAACTTAGAAGCAATATAGCAAATATAATTAGGTAACTTTTATTATTTATACTATGACATATACAAAGCATCTCAGCTAAAAGAGAGTCAAACCTCTCCCTAGACTTCCTCAAATATCTGAAATGACTCTGGGTCAGACAGCCTCATCTCTTGTAGGAGATTGTTATAATCTCCATGCTGGGTACAGCGAGCGAATATAGAGCGTACCCACAAACTATTCTGTGGCAAGATGCAATTGTGTCATAGTCTAGGATGTTCTGTCCATGTGCTATTATTCTGTGGTTAGCTTTCCTAATTATAATAGTGTAGATTCTGTGGCAAGATGCAACTGTGTCATAATCTAGAATGTTCTGTCCATATGCTAGAACTTTAACTATAGGAAAGTACCCTCAAAATGTCTCGGAATCAATCTGAGAGCATTGATTTTGCAACCAAAAAATCGCCCCAGACCCGCCCTACTTGGGGCTTGCTTATGCACACCTATCACGTAAACGCCAAACGTTTTGAGTCCCCCCCCCCCCCAAACTGTAAATCCTGTATGAACCCATGTTCCCCCTCTTTCTTTTGTACAAGTAATTTTGGTATCTAATCGCTGCCTATTGTGTGTGCCTTCCAATGATGTGTGGACTTTCTCTTTGGGCACGTGTTCTTAAAAGATACTGCCAGCAGCATCAAGGTCACTCACTCCCCATATGTTTGGGGTTTGTGTCCATCAAAGTAAACTTGCCACAGTCACTTGATTTCCATTCCAAAGCGTTGCCGGAGTTGTGATTATAGGAGTGGGCCCTTTGGTTTTAATCAACTGGTGCCCACCGTATATCAATTTCCTTCCACACATGATATTAGCTAATCAAATAAAATTATGGAGGCATTCGTGCCACAAAGTGGGAAGTGTCGTTTCTGACAGTGATGCTGCCCGTGTACCTCTAAACGTGCCCATGGAGACATTCAAGGAAGGAGGAGAAAGGTTATGGCGGTTACAAGTGTTACAACTTTTTAACAAAAACACTGTGATGCTTAGCAACCAGAGTTTACGGTGTGCCATCTTAACAAAGGACATGAGAGCTGGTCTCGGCTGTAAAATGAGTGAAATGATTGCCATGGTGAAAGTGGGTGTGTAGTACTTTTATTGGCGGTATGGAGGTTATTGTCTCGGCCAGTGCGTCAAATTTAACTCCGTCAGCATATTCGGTTATGGAGTTAGCTGGTGTTGTTTGTTCTTGAGCAGTACATTCGAAGCTATTGCATACTACAACTGCTTGGCTATGAATAACTGGTGATGCTAACTGGTGGCAACATGGAAACTGGCAGTCACTAAGAACCTTGTCATTGTATTTTTAATAAATAGTTCTTGAAGGGTACCAATACCATAAACTAGAGGCGCTAAGAAAATGTGTGGTTACCACTTTATTTAATGCTCCCTAGATTCTGCAAAAATTCAAGGTATGGACTTGATATATAGCTCAATAGATAGGTCTCTCTGAGTGCTCTCTTGATACTAAAACATTTTTCATAGGTATAACTATAGCCAAGTTACTGGAGCTAAAGTGGGGGTCTCAAAACCTGATTTTGCCACATAAATATCTCCAGATTGCTAGAGAGTTGAAATTAGCACCAGTGGCTAGAGGAAGCCCTACTCTTCACAATGAGTGTTTTCATTAGGCGCCAAAATGTAAGTACGCGGTCAAGCGCGCGGGTGGAAAATATATATTCCTTAAAATTTATTTTCCAACTGTGAGCTTGACCAAGTACTCCAGTTTTAGTGCCTAATGAAAAATGCCGTTGCATGCAGTAGGGCTTCCTCTAGCCACCGGTGCTAATTTCAACTCTCTAGCCAGCTGGAGAAAAATGTGTTGAAAAATCAGGTTTTGAGGTTCCTTCCACTTGTTGCTCCAGTAACTTGGGCATAGTTATACCTATGGAAAGTGTTTTAGTATCAAAAGAGAGCACACAGAGAGACCTATCTTTGGAGCTTTCTATCAAGTCCATACCATGAAGTTTACAGAATCTAAAGTGGTGACCACACATTTTTTAATGCCTACTAATTCGAGGTATTGTCCACTCCTGAGACAGATACTGGCGCAGATCTTCTTGACTGGAGTGACTGTCAATGTTCGCTATCGTCAAAACATTTCTTTAGCAGGTTGTCTCTTGCCCTAGCCCTGGCCCTAGCCCTGGCCCTAGCCCTGGCCCTGGCCCTGGCCTTGGCCCTGGCCCTGGCCCTGTCCCTGGCCCTGGCCCTGGCCCTGGCCTTGGCCCTGGCCCTGGCCCTAGCCTTGGCCCTGGCCCTGGCCCTAGCCTTGGCCCTGGCCTTGGCCCTAGCCTTGGCCCTAGCCCTAGCCCTAGCCCTAGCCTTGGCCCTAGCCTTGGCCCTAGCCTTGGCCCTAGCCCTGGCCCTGGCCCTAGCCTTGGCCCTAGCCTTGGCCCTAGCCTTGGCCCTAGCCTTGGCCCTAGCCTTGGCCCTAGCCTTGGCCCTAGCCTTGGCCCTAGCCTTGGCCCTAGCCTTGGCCCTAGCCTTGGCCCTAGCCTTGGCCCTAACCTTGGCCCTAACCTTGGCCTTGGTCCTAGCCCTAGTTAAAGCCCTAGCCCAGTCCTAACCTTACTAAAAATCCTAGCCCTAACCCTACTAATGAACCTAGTCCTGACCTAGTAATAGCTCTAACCTGGCCTAGTATAGCCCTGGCCCTGCCCTGCCCTAGCCTTAGCCCTGTAACTTTCCAAGCCCTAGAAACTCAGCCCTAGCATTATATATATATATATATATAGATATATAATAGTGTTGACCCTAGGCCTAAATGTCCCTAGAATACCCCTAGCCCTAACTAGAGGCCTAGAATTCTCCTAGCCCTAGCTAGAGTCCTAGAATAGCCATAGCTAGAGCCCCCAGCTAGAGTCCTAGAATAGCCCTAGCTAGAGTTCTAGAATTCCCCTAGCCCTAGCTAGAGTCCTAGAATTCCCTTAGCCCTAGCTAGAGTTCTAAAATTCCCCTAGAGTCCTAGAATTCCCTTAGCCCTAGCTAGAGTTCTAGAATTCCCCTAGCCCTAGTTAGAGTTCTAGAATTCCCCTAGAGTTCTAGGCCTTAGCTCGAGTCCTAGAATTAAGGCCTCGGATACTAACCCTGCGCTGATTCCAGGGACCCATGCTGCCTAGTCAGTCACCCTCACCACGGACATCCCAGGATAGTCTCAGGTATCCCGGGATACAAGTATTCCAAGACACATGCAGTACAGTCAGTCACCCTCACTAGGGAGAGTCCCAAGTACCCCAGTAATCCTGGAATGTCCTAGGGAAGGCTTGCATGTTGGCCGTGCCTATGGCTTGCGAGCAGATGTGTCCTCACCGTGGATTACGGCGCATGCTAAACATCTTGGGAAGCTCTCAGCGCTGTTCTTATAAAGAGTTTGTGCCTCCACCACCTGCCCTATGAGATTCAGGCTGGAACTGAATTCTGTCCAATATTAAAAATATATAATATCCGTGAGAAACGAACGTAGACTCCTCACAGGAATTTCCCATCCTTCTGGTGCCAATACTGCTGGATTCATGTGCGGAAAAGCTGACCAATGAGAGTGGGGTGTTGACACGTCTGAGGCCAAAGTTGGCAAGATTCGGTTCACATTTTTTATTTGTTTCTGTTCTGTTGTCAAGGGCGACGTCGAGTGCTCCAAATGGTGTTGTTGTGTTTGTTGCAGTCTCTGCAGAACTTGATGTATGGCATCTTCAGCCAGAGCTCCGCCATGACGAGTAGAATGTCTCTCAACATCATGATAGAGCTCTATAAGAAGAACATCTGGTCAGTTACTTCTGGTTCAAGTTAATTTAATTCATTTTTTAATTTTTTATTGTTATTTGTTTATTGTTGTTGACAATAATCATAATCATCATCATTATTATTATTATTATCATTGTTAACATTATCATATTATTATTATTATTATTATTATTATTATTATTATTATTATTATTATTATTATTATTATTATTATTATTATTATTATTATTATTATTATTATTATTATTATTATTATTATTATTATTGTTGTTATCGTCATCATCATCATCATCATCATCATCATCATCATCATCATCATCATCATCATCATCATCATCATCATCATCATCATCATCATCATCATTATTATTATTATTATTATTATTATTATTATTATCCTTGTTATCATTATTATTATCATTGTCATAATAATAATAATAATAATAATTATTATTATTATTGTTGTTATTATTATTATTATTATTATTATTATTATTATTATTATTATTATTATTATTATTATTATTATTATTATTATTTTATCATTATTATTATTATTATTATTTATAATTATATTATTATTACTATTATTACTATTATTACTATTATTACTATTATTACTATTACTACTATTACTACTATTACTAGCAAGTACCTGTAGAAACTCTGTGAGATATATAAATGTTTGTGTCTTGTGGTTGGAAAGTGTTTATTATTATAAAATGTTGACAGATCACAAGAATACCCTTCTATAAATAATCCACCATGTGCTATAGTCTATTATTCGTTGTTTGTGGATTTATTTAGTGCCTAATTATACGACATAATAAACATCAAATATATCAGAAAAGGGTAAAGTAGGTATTAGGTAAATAATACTTCACGAGAGTACTTCGCTGACCCCTTGATGCTGGCAGTGCAGGCCTCAGTGCTCTCCTCCTACCAGTGTTGGCTGCTCTCTCTTCATCCCTTACAATCTCTGACAGTGCAGCCCTCAGTGCTCTCCTCCTACCAGTGTTTGCTGCTCTCTCTTCATCCCTTACAATCTCTGACAGTGGAGCCTCAGTGCTCTCCTCCTACCAGTCTTCTTACTTGAGAGCTCCTTACCTTCTACAGGGTTGGTGGTGCATGTGATGTTGTTATGAAGCGGGCACCAAAATTGTGGGTAAATATGCAATCATGTTTGTGCCCTAAATTGGGGGAGTAATAATAATAGTAATAATAATAATAGTAATATATAATAATAGTAATAGTAATATAATAATAATAATAATAGTATAGTAATAATAATAGTAATAATAATAGTAGTAGTAGTAGTAATAATAATAATTATTATTACTTATTAACCAAATCGTCTTTTACCTATTGTTGTTTGGGGGTGTTAATGGGGGTGTTAATTGCCTATGGAACTTTGTAGTTTTTGAGTGAGGGGGGAAACAATGTCCTCAACTAACCAACCCCCAGATATTTCAAACACTTCATATCATAGTCCTTTATCTGTGTGTGTGTGTGGGGGGGGGGGGGGGGGGGGGCAGAATCTGTTCCCCCCAAAGCTCTCTGAAAGATTGACTAATGCCCAGTTCTGGACTGCCAATTCTGATCTTTGTCAAGTCCTCATCTGATTGGATCGTTCAGACGATTACTGATCCTTGTTGGCAGTTTCATCTGTGTCTGGTCACCAAATCTCCAGAGGCTATCCCTATTGGCTACGTCAACATAACACAGGGGGGCCTCATGAAGACTCGGATTTTGACCTCCCTTCCCTCAAATACAAATCCTGCATAAGGCATTGCTCTGCCTTTAACCCATTTCTAAATTCCATGTTACACTGAGTTACACGGCTTGATTGAAGTGTCAACCTCTTTCTTTCTTGTTTCAGGAATGATGCAAAGACCGTCAACGTCATAGCAACTGCGTGTTTCTCGAAACTCACAAAGGTGAGGTCTACCGTACGTCATGAGGTCTAAAGAATGACTCGTATATTGTTTGTGTGCTTTTAATTAAAAGAGCGATCTTTTTGGCTCTCTAATTATCCAAGTTTTCATTTAGGGAGGGGCAGGGGAGGGGGCTGCCCCCCCTTGGAAATTGCATTATTTAAATTCATTAGAAACTTTGTCACATCTTTAACCATCATGCCCCCCCCCCACCCCCCCCCACCCCCCCCCCCCCCCCCTAAAATCCAGATTCCTCCAGTTGCAACCCCTTGGACAATTTTCTAAATGAAACCATGTATACGATCTCTCCAATAGGTGTGTGTGGCCGCTCTGCAATTTTTCTTGACGGGTGTGGATGAGGGAGATGGCGACGATGAAGGCTCGAGCAGTGAGGAAGAGGTGAGACGACTGACCTGGTGTATGTGTGTGTAGGAGTCTTATAGTAGTAGCTTGGTGGTGGTTGGGTAAGGCGTGGCCCTCGCCACTCTCGGAAGTCACCCGAGTTCGTTCCAAAGTGCATTTCCACACGACTCGAAAAGTGCTGTGAGTGTTGCCATTTTTGTGTAGTGTGGACACAGCCATAGAGAGATGTTTTAACACCTTGGTGTAGTGTGGACACGACTGTAGAGAGACATTTTAACACCTTGGTGTAGTGTGGACACAGGCTATAGGAGATATTTTAATGCCTTGAAAGGGGGAGTGTCATCAAAAGTGCAACCTAGGAGTAATGCGTCTTCTTACTTGAGAGCTCCTTACCTTCTACATGGTTGATGGTGCATGTGAGAAGCTCTCTCTGCATACTTCCTATGGGCACCAAAATTGTGGGTAAATATGCAATCATAATTATTTGTGCCCTAAATTGGGGGGGGGGGGGGGCTAACTCTTGCAAATTTGCAAAGTGACTAGTCGAGGAAGACGAGAAGAGGAGACTCAAACTGTATTTGTGTGTGTGTGTGTGTGTGTGTGGTGGGGAGGGGGGGGGGGGGTTTGAGATTTGTTGTTTTATAGAGAAGATGTTTAAATTCCTTTAAACTCCACTCTCGATGCCTCACTAGTTGCTGCTTACCAGAGCTGATGCTGGGATGCTTTTATTGGCAGCTGCCACCCTACAGCCACTGCCACCAAGGATGCCCTAGCCCTGACCAGAATAACATGAGAAAGAACTCAAGGTGTGGTGACCTCCATAAGCATCCATAGCGAGGGTGTTCAGGTGAGTAAAAGCTGATCAGAGAATGCTCTCATGATGACCACTTCTTGGGTCTCTTTTCTGAAGGTCTGCAGCTTCTCCTTGTTCTCAGCATCGTGGACGGTCGCCGTGCCAATTTGACTCCACCTTCTTCGCTGGATGGAGTAGTCCTCTTCCTCACGACATCAGAGACCTCCAGCTTGCCCTCCATGGCAAGGACACGCTCATCTTCCCTTCTGAGAAACAATGGCTCTGCTAGGCCTTTAAAACGGAGCACTAGCAGAGATGCACAGTGCTCAATCTCAGCACTCGGGTTGATCGGCAGAAAACTATATGCGATTGCACCACCACGGATGTTTTTTTGCTCTTACATGGCCGGCATTGCTGAATGGGTGTGGCTTCATGTGCATTCATTTAACCGACATGTTTCGGATGACTGAAGCTGACCGACCGCTCGACTCCTCTGCCATGGTAACACACAAATAACAACAACTACAAGGAAAGCAACTGAAGACAAATGAAAATGAAAACTCTCCTTGGCTGACTCGTCACCAATGACCAGCATGAAGAACACACCCATGCGGACCACACCCATTTAAGGCACGTCCACACTGCACCTAAACTGATGTGCATGCACTTTGGGTCCTGGAGAAAAAAGTCAATGCACGTTCATTCGCATCCACACTAGCACCGAAATAAGTTGTACGAAGTAAAACTAACCTGCCTCCAAAGTCAGTCAAAATCATGTACTGAATCAGTAGGGAAGGTGGGGGTTGTTGTGTGCATCCTTTTCTTGCTGATGGCTACTTACAGATGCAAAGGAAACATTTTATGTGGAGAAGAAAGAGGAGAGAGCTGAGGGAAAGGACTTCGGAAGTGGAGATGCAGGACGTATAAACATAGCAACAGTTCTCTAGTCATGTAGCTAGTCTAGCTAGCTACTCTAGCTAGCTACTTTAGCCACAGGCCACATTAAGCTAGCTCCAAAGTTCCAGCCTGCAGCCATTGCGAAGACGCGAGTGTCTTTTCAGCGCACTCGCGTAGTTATTAATTGAATGCTCTTTTCAGCTCAAACCACCTATGGAATGGATCAGCTCAATCCGCATTAATGGGCATTATTCTAATTCAGTGTGGACGTGACCAATGTGTATTAATGCACATTGACTTACGCAGTGTGGACAAGCTAGTAGACCATCTTGATCACTTAGAATTGTGAACTCTAATATTGTAGAGTTGACGTGCAGTCAAAATTGGGGGCCTCAAAACCAGTCTGCCCACATCTCTAACTCCTAATTGCAGTGGCTAGAGGAAGTATACAATGAGTATTATCATTAGGCGTTAAAACGTAAGGTACGTGGTCAAGTGCCCACGCGCTTGACAACGTACTTATATTTTGGTGCTAATGGTTGTATAGAGGAGAGCTTCCTCTAGCCACTGGAACTCATTTCAAACTAAATGCAGAAAGCTTGGGCAGGCTGGTTTTGAGGATTCCAGGTATGACTGCCTGTAACTTGGGTATAGTTGTACCAATGCAACAGTTTTTAGTATCAAAAGAGAGAACACAGAGAGATCTCTCTTTTGAGCTATATATCAAGTTCATACAGTGAAGTGTGAAGAATTTATGGAGCTCCAAAGTCGTAACCACAAGGTTTTATACAATGTGATATGTGTGGCTAAAAAGTATCATAACTCAGAATATGAGTTGAAACTTGAAATGCAGTTAGTGTAGTAGTGAAGGTACAGAATGGTGAAGGAGAAGGGGATAAATTTTCAGGATTTCATTTAGAAAAATGTCCAAGGGGGGGGGGCAACTGGAGGAATCTGGATATTAAGGGGGGGCATGATGTCAAGCACTTATCAACATCAATAAGAATTTTAATAATACAATTTCCAAGGGGGGGGGGGGGGGGGGGGGGCAAAAAGGTTCCAAGGGGGGAAGCCACCCCTTCCTAAATGAAACTCTGAATTTAATTTTTTAATTTTTTATTGTCTGCTTCCCCCACCAAATTGGTCTACTCCCTCCTTAAAAGGCGGCCCTCCTAGAGGGGGCATGACACCACACGCTAGCAATGAAGGCAGGAAAAGCCAACTAGATCATGATTTGTTTTTGTATATGAATAATTTTCAATGTGTAGCTAGCGAGATTGTCTTGTTAGGTAGAGCCCTAGGGCTTAGGTACGGTAACAAGGGATTCTTATAAACAGCGCCCTATTTTCTAAAAGTGCGAAACTGCCATATAAACACTTTTAAAGCGAACTAATAGTGGTGGTGTCTTCACTGAAAGTGCTATTGATGCCAATGGGTGCCAACTGCTCTTCAAAGTCTGCATGAGAATGTCGCCAATTGGCGTTGATTGCAATTAATCGCTTAAGAATCTGCTCAATGTTCAGCGGCCATTTTCTGGCTGCATGCGTGACAACCAGCTCTTTGTGCTAGTGCTTATAATCCAGGTGTGTATGACCTCTGACCCGAGTAACTATAGATTGACCAAGGACTGTGGTGACACATTGTGTCGGTGTTCTCCCCCAGGATTTTTGTGAGGGATATCGGTGTGTTGTCGGTTGAGTAGCGGGCTAATAAACCATGATGGTCTGTGTTTTTGGTCGTGTATTCATTGCTGTGTTTACCGGTTACAGGAGGTGCACTGGACTAGACATAATATTGTTACATGTGAAAGAGCTATGAATCAGTACAGTATCATGCAACAAGCAGTACATAATACGATTGGCATAGTTCTACAAATTATACTGAAGCTTTAATGCTCATATTATAATGGTGAATATAATTGTCTTGAAATATTTCATGAGTGAGGTAACTGTTGTGTGCTGTTTACACGATGATTCAGGAAGAAATGGTTTCATAAACACCAAGAGGGGGGTAAAGAAGACTGTTGACTGTTTAGAGGTGGAAATTGAGGGCTAAGCTATCATCTCTTCCAGACCATCGCCTCAAATCCGCGTCAGCCTACCGTGATGTAGCACTCGCTCTTCACATGCTTCTCTCACCTCTGCCTCCTTGTTAGATAGTCGTGCAAGGCAAGTTGATCCGTGTTGCATCCACGCCGTTCCGATGCCGACCTTCCTCGGCCTATGACTGTCATCAGCAGAGCGAACACGCTGTACCTTGCCCATCCTCCAACTCTAACATCCTGGGAAAGTTCAACTTCCATATTTTTTAAAATTAATGCCAGTGCTTGCTAGAGCTCTGCTAGGAACACCTACTTCTGGACTTCCATGGCGAGAGATGAGAGCTACTGTGGAGCTGGAACAGCTGCAAATTTTAACCAACCACACACCCAACCACACCCACAATACGTATAAATGTAAATGCAATTCAATTGCATTTGACAAAAATCAACTTTGAACTATAATAGTCATATCAGCCAACACACCTTTAATATTGGAGGGATATCGGGCCTATCGCTTTAACGCTCTGGGGAGAACACTGCGTTGGTTGCAATGACAACAAAAATAACAGCGAACATTTTGCTGCTGTAGTTATTAAACTCTTCACTTCCATCTCTCAGAGTGAGGCTCGAGCGATGAGGACTTACATTGTGAGCAAACAGACTGTGAAGAAGGGGAGGAAGAGAGAGAGGAAGATGAAGAGAGCTCTGTCCACCATCAAGGTGAGGAAAGCCTGGTCCTAGAATATCCCTAGCTAAAGGCCTAGAATACCCCTAGCCCTAGCTAAAGGCCTAGAACACCCCTAGCCCTAGCTAAATACTAGAACACCCGTAGCCCTAGCTAAAGGCCTAGAACACCCCTAGCCCTAGCTAAAGGCCTAGCCCTAGCTAAAGGCCTAGCCCTAGCTAAAGGCCTAGCCCTAGCTAAATACTAGAACACCCGAAGCCCTAGCTAAAGGCCTAGAACACCCGTAGTCTTAGCGCGTAGAACACCCCTAGCTCTATTTCCAAGATTAGTCAGTCTTCCTCATTAGAGACATCCAAAGATGCCAGGATATGCCCCCCACTCAACCTTATCAAGAACATGTGATAATTAATGTATTTTCCCATGCCTCCCTCCCCCCGATGTAATATGTACCCCCAGATAAAACCCTGGAGTGCCTTCTAACCAGCTGGTTAACACGAGAGAGATTGTGGTGCTCGTAACTTTCAAACCACTTTCCCCTTTTCTTTCCTGCAGCGTAAAGCTAAGCAGAAGAAGAAGAAGCCGTCCCAGCGCCTGGCTGTCTTCTCCGCCCTCCACTTGCTCAACGACCCGCAGGACTTCTCCGAAAAACTGTTCCACAAGCTGGAGAGGTCAAAGGACCAGTTTGAGGTTAAGCTGATGATGATGTCACTGATCTCTCGTCTGATTGGCCTGCACCAGGTGCGTATGTATTCGTTGTTGTTTTAAAATGGAACAATAATTTTTGTTGTGAAGACATCTTTGTTCACGTTTTTAATTTTTCCCCCTTTTTATCGTCATGGAAACACGAGACTATACGATTGAAAATGACTTCCAGCCTCAGGCGTACACATGTTCATCACACTTGGCGGCAATTAACGGCCTGTGTGTACATGCATATGAACTGCAACATCCTAACTCTTACGAGCGCGTAAGTGCACTGCTAGGAGACGTAGAGGTGGAGCTAAGGGGAACGAAAAATGGCAGCAAGAAGTGAGCGAGCAAAACACGCTGTAGAAACGAGGAACTTAGGCCATGTAAACCCTTTTTTGCCTCCAGCGTGTGTGCGTACGTACGGTCATTACACGGAGCAAGAAATGGCCTCCTTGTATGTATTCTGGCCCCTTCCCATACATTGCCACAAGTCTTCGCTCGATACCTTTTGTCTGGACATGCTAGTTATCAATTATTATTATTTTATTTATTATTATTTTTAATTTTTTAATTTTTTGTTTTTTTAATTATTTAATTATTTTATTTTTTATTTTTTATTATTTTTTCCATTATTAAAAAAAAAAAATTGTTTTGTTTTTAAAGAATAACTCGTATCATTAGAATGGAAATAGAACAAGCAGAAGTTTGGTATGAGAGTCAGCTTCGTTGAAGTGAGCAAACAAAAGGCTATGTAGAGCCACGTCGCTATATGTCTATAGAAAAACTTACAGCATTGAAATCCACCCAGCAGCGCCTCCTAGCTCAAGAGCATGACATTCAGAATGATTCCTGGTGAGCACAGGTGTCTGTGCAGCTTTCCACTGGAGAAGAACTTCCAGAAAGAGTAGCAAAAGCCAGGAAGAGACCGATCAGTTGCGATCGTCGCCATAAAAAAGAAAAAATTTCACACACACCCCGTCTAATCTGAAGTAATGTGCATGCGGAGAATGGGCACCTCATATTCTTCGATTTACCCCCCCCCCCCCGATGACATCCTAGTTTGCACCATATGGCGTTTAATCGGTTAACTCTTTCGGAACCCAGGTCAACCAGCAGATCGTCGCCTAGAGCAACAAAATTTCCAATGCACTGTTTGTGGGAACGCAAAAGAACAGCTCCAGTGCACGGCTTTTGCTGCATACCTACTTCCACACTTAGCCCTGCAGCCATTAATCTTCATGCTCACCAACCATGTGCTTGGTAGAAGCTGAACATAACTACTAATATAATATCAAACCACAGACCACAGCTGCTTTTCAGTACCAGCAAGAAAATTATGGTAGACCTTCTCAATAATGAACTTGAAATTGTATTCTCTCGACATTTCGACTAGATGTTCTAGCCTTCATTAGAATAATTATTCCTGGAGCACCTAGTCGAAACGTCGAGAGAATACAATTTGAGATTGATTATTGAGAAGGTTATTGTGATGTTATTATTAGCTATAGCTAATTACGACTGATGTTGGGTAGACATTTATAGCCAAATATTAATGATATTATTATTCTCAATCTCGCAGTTGACATAATAATATTACAATAACCTTCTCAATAATGAACTTGAAATTGTATTCTCTCGACATTTCGACTAGATGTTCTAGCCTTCATTAGAATAATTATTCCTGGAGCACCTAGTCGAAACGTCGAGAGAATACAATTTGAGATTGATTATTGAGAAGGTTATTGTGATGTTATTATTAGCTATAGCTAATTACGACTGATGTTGGGTAGACATTTATAGCCAAATATTAACGATATTATTATTCTCAATCTCGCAGTTGACATAATAATATTACAATAACCTTCTCAATAATGAACTTGAAATTGTATTCTCTCGACATTTCGACTAGATGTTCTAGCCTTCATTAGAATAATTATTCCTGGAGCACCTAGTCGAAACGTCGAGAGAATACAATTTGATGTTGATTATTGAGAAGGTTATTGTGATGTTATTATTAGCTATAGCTAATTACAGATGAGCTAGCCACTCCAGCCAGACTCCATCTTCTTTTCTCTCTGGCTCTGCAAGCCTTGGTAAGCTTGAAACATTCACCTTCAAGACGAAGAGAAACCATCTGGCCGTGCAATGCCTGTCCTGGTGAACCATCCTTGTGTCTAACAGGACAGAACAATCATCCAGACTGTTACAAGGTATGGCGTGTAATTGCCAGCTAAGAATTTGACTGCTCCAGCTGGCCATGTTTTCAATATAAGCTGCTAGTTGTATCTTTGAAGGCACTAATCTTGCTTTGCACTTAATTAATGCTTATTCTTCTAGCTGGCAAACATTACATCATTTTGCTACAATATTGAGCTATGCAGACGCTTACCTTTTCTGCTCTCCTGTTCATTCCAGTGTTTGCATTTTACCCGGGTAAAACCTATTTAACCCAACCCAGTGGGTAAAACCTGTGTTTTAGGTATTTCGCCCAGGTTTTACCCCTATTTTACCAGGTTTTTTTTACCCAGGTATTACCCAGTGATATAAAACACTTATTTGTAGCCCTGTCACAGCCCTGTCCCAGAGCCACAAGTGTCTGGGTGGTGGTGGACACCAGGGCTATTTAAAAGGCAAGCAAATACCACAGGTCATCATTCACTGCTTACAATTTAGTAAGTGTACTGCTATTACAAAAATGAGAAAGCCCAGAAACTCGTCTTCTGCCACAGGCTCCTGCGAGGACCTCAGGAGATTGACTATTAAATCTGTTTAACTTGCATATCAATTGGACTTTAATCCCATGAATCTTGTTTAAATAAATCATTAAATAAAAATATATATTCTCTAGTAGACAACCTTGTCACTTGGTAAATAAATGCTGAGTGAAACACAGCTCCTGTTTTTGTCTAGTTCTTTACAGTTGCCATTTATTGAATGTCTTACTTCCTGATTACAGAGTTAATTTCTTATAATATCTTTACAGTTTATAATAACTCTATTGTGTCTATTATTTTATCCTGGGTTGTATCCATGTTTGAGTAAAACCCGGGTAAAAGGTATTTAACCCAACCCGGGTTACACCCGAGCCCTGGGTAAAACCTGGTTCATTCTCCTTTTTTTACCCAGACTAGCAAATTAACACACCCTTTTTGGTTAGGGAAGCTCTCTAGAATCACACGCAAGATTGGACTTATGGTGCTCAAGTTACGTGGCGTAGAGAAATACAGGAGTATCCTGTATTGTCTAGAAATATCTTAACTAGTCTGGATACCAGCCGCAATGCTAGCTGACCGCAATTTCCGATGTCTTAGAGCTGTGATGACAGGTTGTCACAAGTTTCCGTGGAAACAATGGTGGCGTAAGGCTCATGGCCAAACATGGCAAACTTTTCAACTTCTCTTGCCTCTAGTGAACTTGGGACGGAATAATAATTGAATCCTTTAGGCGCTAAAGAGTTGACAGAGGCAGAATTTTCTTTTTGGATCACCACTGCCCAGTTATGCTTTAGTATAGTTGGTGACTTCCTCTTCCCCATAAATCCACCGAAGTGATTTTTTTAAAAGGCCATCCCTCCCCCGCTGTTTTAGACAATGACAAGTTAATGTTGTGGGGGTAAAGTTCATATTGCGTTCACTGTTTGACTCATGAAACGCTTCTCGGGGACTATTGAGATGCCTTCTCCTGTCCTCAGAGAGTGCGTGCTAATAGTAGTACTGTAAGAACACACTTTGTGCTGTTTTTGGATATCCAGGCTTGGGTGGAGCTGTAGTGGAGTGAGTGGGTGGAGCTGTAGTCGAGTGAGTAGGTGGAGCTGTAGTCGAGTGAGTGGGTGGAGCTGTAGTGGAGTGAGTGGGTGGAGCTGTAGTCGAGTGAGTGGGTGGAGCTGTAGTTGAGCGAGGAGTTTGAGGCTTCAGAAAGCTCGAGAGCCAAGAACAGCAATCGCTAAAGCGAGGCAGCAGCTGGTCGCCAAGTCAACCAGCTAATCCTCATCTAGAGAACAAAATTACCAATGCATGTTCACACGAATGCAAATGATGCAGATCTGTGTCACTTAGAGTAACCGGTCAAGGGTTTGCATCACTTAGAGTAACCGGTCAAGTATTTGCGTCACTTAATTAACTGGTCAAGTGTTTGCATCACTTAGAGTAACTGGCTAAGTGTTTGCATCACTTAAGAGTAACTGTTCAAGTGCTTGCATCACTTAGAGTAACCGGTCAAGTGTTTGCATCACTTTGAGTAACCGGTCAAGTGTTTGCATCACTTTGAGTAACTCGTCAAGTGTTTGCGTCACTTAGAGTAACCGGTCAAGTGTTTGCATCACTTAGAGTAACCGGTCAAGTGTTTGCGTGACTTAAGGGTGGACTGCACCTGAAACCACCAAAATTTGAACGCATTTTTGTAGCCATCATAACTTTCCCTCCCTTTCTTCTGTGAAGATACTTTTGATACCAACTTGTTGCTCATTCTGTGTGCTTTAAGATGATATGTGAAATGTCTCTATAGGCATATTTTCTTAGAAGATACATCCAAAAAGGCAAGGGTCACTCTAAAAATTGCACCCCCCAAACTGCGGCGAGGATATTTCCCAAGTGCCTGGTCTACAGATGCCCAAATTTGGTTTGTAGCTTACCAAGACATTTAGCTGTGATATAACGGAGGCATATTTTTCAACACATCTCTTGTTCATTAGTTCTAAGGCATTTCATTTCCAACCACACAAAATAAACGCAAAATCGGTGACAGTCACCTCTTCTAATCACCATAACACGGCAATGCTTCAAGTTAAAAAAAATATCAAACCGTTATATCACAGATCACTAAAAGAGCTCTCAAATGAATCGTCAAATATTGAAATTGAGTCAAGTGTGGCAAAGTTATGTTCGCCGCAAAATCAGAACAAAATAGATTTTCAAAATTCCTGGTTGAAGGAGGGACAGTTGCATTTTTTGGGGAGAGTTACCCACATGTATTCCCCCCCCCTTTTTCTTCTTGTGGTTACCACTTTATAACTCCATAGATTCCGTAAACTTCATGGTATGGACTTGATATATAGCTCAAAAGATAGGCCTCTCTTTGTGCTCTCTGTTGATACTAAAATATTTTTCATAGGTATAACTATAGCCAAGTTACAGGAGCTACAAGTGGAGGGAACCTCAAAAACCTGAATGCCTGAACTGGCAGTATAAATATCTCCTGATTGCCAAGTGCTAGAGAGTTGAAATTAGCACCAGTGGCTAGAGGAGGCCCTACTCTATTCAATGAGTGTTTTTATTAGGCGTTAAAATCTAAGTACGTGGTCAAGCCGTGGGTGGAAAATGAATTTCGTTAATAATCCATAAAACTCATTTTCCAACTCATTTTCCGCCCGGCGCTTGACCACCTACTTACATACAATACTGCCTTAAGAAAGCTTGTGCTTATTTGCCCGAATGAAGGACCATCGTGGCAGTGGGCTGAAGCTACTATTTGACCAAAATCAATTGGACGTGGGATTATGGTGAGTGACTTTATTACTGAGCATCATGGTTATCCACAGCTCAATGAGGAAGAACATGAGCAAGCAAAGCAATATCTATCCAGCCATTCCAAGTGCTTCCAAGGTTTGTTCAAGTATGGGACCCAATCTGAAGGATACTGGAACTGTGAAAAGTTTCTGATTATTGCAGTTGAAATAGCTGAAACAAAATATCCTAGTGAAACACACTCAATAATTTTTATCTTTGACCAAAGCTCAGGACACACTGCTTATGCTGATGATGCTTTAAATGCTCACAGGATGAATGTAAGTGATGGTGGCAAGCAGCCAATGAGGCGAAACACATACTGGGATGGAGTGATGCAAGTGATGACTACAGCAAGTGGCCAACCAAAGGGCTTACGAACAGTCCTGGAAGAGCGGACACCACTGGCATGGTCAAAACTGAGATGATCAAAGTCCTGGAAAGCATGCATGATTTTAAGACCCAGAAAAATCGAGTGGAGGAGTTGGTTTCCAGGCACAAGCGCAGGTGTATTTTCCTTCCAAAATACCATTGTGAGTTAAACCATGTTGAACGGGTTTGGGGTCAGGTAAAACGGATGACACGTACTAACTGTGATTCTACATTTGGAGCACTTGGAGAAAATCCTTCACCCAGCCTTGGATTCAGTTAGTCGATACAGATGTATTATAGAAGAGTGAGGGAATATCATCATGCGAAAAACAGGAGGTGTTGAAGTAGAAGATGCTGTGAAATTATATAAATCACATCGTCGTGTTCCTGAAATGTTCAGAGCTATAGGAATCATTTTTTTTGACTTTACAGATGTTTAGTGAATTGATGGTAGAACATATTTAGAATTTTGTAACTCAAACATAACTCGTTGCCTTAAAATTACTAATTTCAATATAACACCTTTTGTCTGACTCCACCCCCTTGTTATATAGAACGAAAAGGGGTCAACGTAAAATTAGCTTTACAAAAACATTTCATTTGGTGGAAAGTAATTACATACCAAATTAACAGAATTAGAGAAATCATTCCACAAGAAACATGTGAGCATCAATATTCATGAGATGTTGCCATAGCAACCCAAATTTAAGCCCACACAATTTAAGACCCACTGTTCTTGTTTTCACTGAAAATGAAAGGCTAATTTTTTTGTAGTAGTTAGTCATTTATGTAAGTAATACCAAAAGGGAAGTTTATGGCTTCCTGCACTCGAGGACTAAAACTAATAATAATAACTGTGGGACAAAAACACCATCAACAATTAATAATAATAACTGTAGGACAAAAACACCATCAACAATTAATAATAATACCTGTTGGACAAAAACACCATCAACAATTAATAATAATAACTGTGAGACAAAAACATCATCAACAATTAATAATAATATCTGTAGGACAAAAACACCATCAACAATTAATAATAATAACTGTGGGACCAAAACACCATCAACAATTAATAATAATATCTGTGGGACAAAAACACCATCAACAATTAATAATAATATCTGTAGGACAAAAACACCATCAACAATTAATAATAATAACTGTGGGACAAAAACACCATCAACAATTAATAATAATAACTGTAATAATAATTAACTGTGAGACAAAAACACCATCAACAATTAATAATAATAACTGCAGGACAAAAACACCAACAATTAATAATAATAACTGTGAGACAAAAACACCAACAATTAATAATAATAACTGTGAGACAAAAACACCATCAACAATTAATAATAATAACTGTGGGACAAAAACACCATCAACAATTAATAATAATAACTGTGAGACAAAAACACCATCAGCAATTAATAATAATATCTGTTGGACAAAAACACCATCAACAATTAACAATAATACTGTGGGACAAAAAAAACACCATCAACAATTAACAATAATACTGTGGGACAAAAACACCATCAACAATTAATAATAATATCTGTGGGACAAAAACACCATCAACAATTAACAATAATACTGTCCACAAAAACACCATCAACAATTACTGTGAGACAAAAACACCATCAACAATTAATAATAATAACTGTGGGACAAAAACACCATCAGCAATTAATAATAATATCTGTGAGACAAAAACACCAGACAGACTCAAAAGACAACTCTAGGGGGTTCTCTGGAACGATCAATGAGAAATAGCCGAACTTTTGCTCAAGTGCAGTGCTTCTTTGGTTGTCGTGGGCAGCAAGGGTTATAGCTCTCTTCACTTTGCTTCCAAATATGACCAAAAAAACTACGAGCTCATGCAGACGATAGACGATATTCATGAGATGTTGCCATAGCAACCCAAATTTAAGACACACTTTCTTGTGTTCACTGAAAATGAAAGTTATTGTAGTAACTAGTTAAAGTCATTTATGTAAGTAATACCAAATGGAAGTTTGTGGCTTCTTGCACTGTATGTACACCGACACAGAGTTATCTGTTGGCCAAAATATCGATGTGTTAATGCATCATCTCTTGCTCTATACATGTTTGCGGTGAGGCCTAACATTCTATATTATTAGAAGTCGCTTG
Organism: Cladorhizidae sp. MBARI D1340-BT2; assembly: GCA_028752905.1. Lineage (NCBI taxonomy): Eukaryota > Metazoa > Porifera > Demospongiae > Poecilosclerida > Cladorhizidae > Cladorhizidae sp. MBARI D1340-BT2. Next base: position 16,800,127 of record JAQNBH010000002.1, read on the forward strand.
TTTCATACAAAAAGCTTACTAGCTAGGGGTCTCTAGAGGTTAAGTTTTTTTCAAGGCAAGTCCCTAAGCTACTAGACTTACTGTAAACTCTTCAACCTTTCTAAGGCCAGGACTGCTAAGCTACTCTGTGAAGTCTCTCAAAGGCAAGGCTTGCTAGCTACTAGAGGTCCTGTGATGCTATTAAGGGGGGGCATTGTTTTGCAAGCCTTAGTCTACACCAGGCTTTACCTAACACTGTGCTTAGCAAACCTAACCTCTACAAAACTAGATAGCAAGCTTTGTCTAAGCATCTTGTCTAAACTGAGTAGCTATGAACAAGAAGGCAAAGCTAATACCTAATACAAGTAGACCTGAAGGACACTAGTGGGCACAGGCCAAAAGGCTAGGAAGAGAAATATACTTCTGTCAGAAATAAACTTCTTGGTGGGCAAAATGACATCTGGGAAGAAGAAAACAAAGTGGAGCAAAAGAACACTCGCTAGATTTAGCATCAGACACCTGGCGCCCTCCCCATGTGCGCGTGAACACACCTGGCGCCTGCCCCATGTGCGCGTGAACACACCTGGCACCTGCCCCATGTGCGCGTGAACACACCTGGTGCCTGCCCCATGTGCACGTGAACACATCTGGCGCCTGCCCCATGTGCGCGTGAACACACCTGGTGCCTGCCCCATGTGCGCGTGAACACACCTGGCACCTGCCCCATGTGCACGTGAACACACCTGGCGCCTGCCCCATGTGCACGTGAACACACCTGGTGCCTGCGTGTGAACACACCTGGTGCCTGCCACATGTGCGCGTGAACACACCTGCCCCATGTGCGTGTTAACACACCTGGCGCCTGCCACATGTGCGCGTGAACACACCTGGCGCCTGCCCCATGTGCACGTGAACACACCTGGCGCCTGCCACATGTGCGCGTGAACACACCTGGCACCTGCCCCATGTGCGCGTGAACACACCTGGTGCCTGCCCCATGTGCGCGTGAACACACCTGGCGCCTGCCCCATGTGCATGTGAACACACCTGGTGCCTGCCCCATGTGCGTGTGAACACACCTGGCACCTGACACATGTGCGCGTGAACACACGTGGTGCCTGCCCCATGTGCGCGTGAACATACCTGGCGCCTGCCCCATGTGCCCGTGAACACACATGGTGCCTGCCCCATGTGCCGTGAACACACCTGGCGCCTGCCCCATGTGCACGTGAACATACCTGGCGCCTGCCCCATGTGCACGTGAACACACCTGGTGCCTGCCCCATGTGTGCGTGAACACACCTGGCGCCTGCCACATGTGCACGTGAACACACCTGGTGCCTGCCCCATGTGCACGTGAACACACCTGGCGCCTGCCACATGTGCATGTGAACACACCTGGCGGCTGCCCCATGTGCGCGTGAACATACCTGGTGCCTGCCACATGTGCATGTGAACACACCTGGCGCCTGCCACATGTGCGCGTGAACACACCTGGCGCCTGCCCCATGTGCACGTGAACACATCTGGCACCTGCCACATGTGCACGTGAACACATCTGGCGCCTGCCCCATGTGCGTGTGAACACACCTGGCACCTTCCACATGTGCATGTGAACACACCTGGCGCCTGCCCCATGTGCGCGTGAACACACCTGGTGCCTGCCACATGTGCATGTGAACACACCTGGCGCCTGCCACATGTGCGCGTGAACACACCTGGTGCCTGCCCCATGTGCACGTGAACACACCTGGTGCCTGCCCCATGTGCACGTGAATACACCTGGTGCCCCATGTGCGCGTGAACACACCTGGCACCTTCCCCATGTGCACGCGAACACACCTGGCACCTGCCCCATGTGCACGTGAACACACCTGGTGCCTGCCCCATGTGCACGTGAACACACCTGGTGCCTGCCCCATGTGCGCGTGAACACACCTGGCACCTGCCCCATGTGCGCGTGAACACACCTGGCACCTGCCCCATGTGCGCGTGAACACACCTGGCACCTGCCCCAAGTGCGCGTTAACACACCTGGTGCCTGCCCCAAGTGCACGTGAACACACCTGGCGCCTGCCCCATGTGCGCATGAACACATGCTCGCGCATTTATTTTTAAAAAGTGCTAAGATTAATAATTGGAAACGTCTCAACTTAACGGCATTTGTTATGTGTTATTCGTCGGGTTTTTATGCGTTGATTCTGCATTTCTGTTTTCCTTAGACATCGTAACTTAGTCATCATAACATTAACGTTGGAACGGATACGGAACCGGAACTTTATTTCGGCGCCTACTGTAACCGGTCAAATATTTGTATCACTTAAGAGTAACTGGTCAAGTGTATGCATCACTTAGAGCAAGGTCAAGTGTTGGCATTACTTAGAGTAATCTGTCAAGTGTTTGCATTACTTAGAGTAACTGGTCAAGTGTTTGCATCACTTAGAGCAAGGTCAAGTGTTGGCATTCTGTCAAGTGTTTGCATTACTTAGAGTAACCAGTCAAGTGTTTGCATTACTTAGGGTTACCACTCAAGTGTTTGCATGGGTCTTTGTTTCCCAGCTTGTCAAAACTTTTCAATGGTGTTGAAGTGCCACTTGTTGTTCTGGGTGATCCAGCATATCCGCTTCTACCATGGCTTATGAAACCCTACTTGGTGACATCCAGCAGTACACCACAAGAACTGAACTTTAATTATAGGCAAAGCAGGGCAAGGATGGTGGTGGAGAATGCTTTTGGTCGGTTAAAGGGATGGTGGCGATGTCTACTAAAGAGAATCGACTCAAACTTGGCCAATGTACCAAACATTGTTAGTTCATGTATAGTATTGCATAACGTGTGTGAGATGTATGGTGAACGTTGTCAAGGATAACTGGCTCTATCGGGAAGGCAGTGCAAGTGTATCAACCACAGCAGCAAGCAGTGGCAGCTACAGCCATCAGAGATGCCATCAGAGACAAACTGTATTAACAATAATTAGCAGATCAGAATGGTTTATCAAAGTAAATAAAATTGAAAGCAAAATACTACTAATAATAAGCTATGGCGAAGGTGAAGGTGGTGAGGGAAGTTAGGAGATGAAAAATAAGTCGTTGGTGGTGGTTGATCAGATGGGAAAGGGGAAAAGGTGTACGGGTGGGAAGAGAAGTGTGGAAACTGTTGTTAGGAGGGTACATGGATGGTGGAGGATAATAGCGAACGTTTGCCAGCTGTTGAATTACGTTACTAAACATGAACATCATGCGCTCTTCGTGTCTACTTCCCTTTGCCTCAAGTGCTAGCTCCCTCGCTTGTACTTCCCTCTCAGCTGCACACTCCTCAGCTTGGAGGAAAATAAGGCAAGATTCCTCAGCCCACTGTCCTCATGCCGGCGTTTTTGTCCTACACCGGTAAATGGGAATAGTTATTATTCACTGTGTTGTACAAACTTCTGAATACAAACCTTTCTTTCAAGCTGTGACTGCCTCTCTTCTCTGCTGAGAACTAGAAATAAAAATCATTAATCATTAATATTGTTTACAAAATAAAATAATAACTTTATTATTAATTTGCTGAGAAGAGGGAATACTTGACCTAGTGGCAGTGTCACTTGTTCCCTCCACAAGCAGGCTTGGAGCAGAAATGGCTATATAAGGTGGTAATGAAACAAAAAGCAATTAAAAAGTTACTGTTGAAATTGAAATCATAACCTTCTGTATGAGAGGAGTACTCATCCTCTGCTTCAGGGGAGGGTCCACTCATATCTAACGATAAATAAACATTGAGTTTTCTACCAATAACCTATCACCAGACATACCATTGTCATCCACCACATGTGATGTCCCTCCTGATGTGTGCTCCTGCTGCCCTCCACTACTCTCAACCACAAGAGGTGGGCAACTGCCCAATATGGCATCCACTTCTTCGTACATTGGGCATGTAACTCGCCCTTTCCCTGACACTTTATTGCCATCCTTCACCTGACAAACAGAGAGACAGTTTTATAACCATACTGATCAGTTCCATCAACCACAGAGCCAAAAATTATCTCGCTAATATTTGCTAGTAGATAGTTTAAAAACAGCCAGCAAAACCCAAAAGCATAAATGCTTACCTTCCTATACCTCTGGGTGAGGTTCTTTATTTTAGTTTTGCATTGCTGCCACATCCTTTCATGTCCCAGGGCTGCCATGGCTTTTGCAATATGCTGGTAGACCGACCTGTTCCTGGCCGCGCCATCCAGCTGAGCCCGGACATCCTCATCCCCCCAGATCCCCACCAAAGCCTTCGTTTCCTCCTAAGTCCAACCAACTGCCATAACTCTTTCGTATCTTCGGTACGAAGTTCACGTAGTAGCCGCATTATTGTCACGTGACAATGCCACACCCACCATATATTTCACTTAGATGTAGCGATCATATCTACCTACACCGGGTGGATCAGTCGGATCGCGATCGGATCGTACCAGGAAAAATGTGAGTGCAGTGCGGACAGGATTTATATAGATCGGATGTAGATCGTTGCTCTAGTGCAGACAGACCTTTAGAGTAACCAGTCAAGTGTGTGCATTGCTTAAGAGTAACCGGTCAAGTGTTTGTGTCACTTAGAGTAACCTGTCAAGTGTGTGCATCACTTAGAGTAACCGGTCAAGTGTTTGTGTCACTTAGAGTAATCAGTCAAGTGTGTGCATTGCTTAAGTAACCGGTCAAGTGTTTGTGTCACTTAGAGTAACCGGTCAAGTGTTTGTGTCACTTAGAGTAACCTGTCAAGTGTGTGCATCACTTATAGTAACCAGTCGAGTTTTACGATGCAAATGTCCACTGCACGTAGCAAATACTCTCCTGCCTCATTTTTTAGGTGAAAGGTTAAGTGCCCTCCACCCTACTTTACCGGTGATCATCTGTATTTCTTGCTTGGTTTGAGGAAAGTGAGATTTTGTTAAGGAACATCTCCTTCCTCCCCCTCCCCCTCCCCCCCCCCCCCCTGCCTCAGTTTCCAAAACAGTTCAGGGGCCGGGTGTGGTGGGTGGGTGGGTGATACTGTTATAAGTATTGTAGGGACAAGCTCCTAGTGGCTTCGCCCCATTTTACGGCAGCCGTTTAATTTCTGCAGCTGATCCTGTTCAACTTCTACCCCTACGTCCAGACCTGGTACAGCAAGCGTGAGCATGTCAGCGACACTCCAAAGATGCTCACTTATCTGGCTCAGGCTGCGCACAAGCTGGTTCCACCCGAGGTGAGTGGGATTCCATTCCATTCCAGAATGGAAATTGATGTCATTTCAATGCAGGTGTGTAATAAGCCTTTGTATGATACGCTGTGGGTGTGGTTCCGAGGGTTTGCAGCAGACTTAAAAAGCCCTTAAACACTTCACTTCCTCCGCGAGCACACATAAATATATGTATATACACTAAATTCTAGCATTTCCACTGCACATGCTCGGTTGAAGCCTGGGTGGAACCCTGCGGACCACCCCGCATAGATGTAGGCTGCTAACTTGTGGTCAGGTTGTCTGAGGTGAAACTCTAGCCAGTTGTTGAGGCAAATTGAAGGAGAGGCTGGCATTGAGGGAGAGGCTGACATTGAAGGAGAGGCTGACATTGAGGGAGAGGCTGACATTGAAGGAGAGGCTGACATTGAGGGAGAGGCTGACATTGAAGGAGAGGCTGATATTGAAGGAGAGGCTGACATTGAAGGAGAGGCTGACATTGAGGGAGAGGCTGACATTGAAGGAGAGGCTGATATTGAAGGAGAGGCTGACATTGAAGGAGAGGCTGACATTGAAGGAGAGGCTGACATTGAAGGAGAGGCTGACATTGAAGGAGAGGCTGACATTGAAGGAGAGGCTGACATTGAAGGAGAGGCTGACATTGAAGGAGAGGCTGACATTGAGGGAGAGGCTGACATTGAAGGAGAGGCTGACATTGAAGGAGAGACTGACATTGAAGGAGAGGCTGACATTGAGGGAGAGGCTGACATTGAAGGAGAGACTGACATTGAAGGAGAGGCTGGCATTGAAGGAGAGACTGACATTGAGGGAGAGGCTGACATTGAAGGAGAGACTGACATTGAGAGAGAGGCGAACATTGAAGGAGAGGCTGGAGAGGCTGACATTGAAGGAGAGGCTGACATTGAAGGAGAGGCTGACATTGAGGGAGAGGCTGACATTGAAGGAGAGGCTGACATTGAAGGAGAGACTGACATTGAAGGAGAGGCTGACATTGAGGGAGAGGCTGACATTGAAGGAGAGGCTGACATTGAAGGAGAGGCTGACATTGAAGGAGAGGCTGACATTGAGGGAGAGGCTGACATTGAAGGAGAGGCTGACATTGAAGGAGAGACTGACATTGAAGGAGAGGCTGACATTGAGGGAGAGGCTGACATTGAAGGAGAGACTGACATTGAAGGAGAGGCTGGCATTGAAGGAGAGACTGACATTGAGGGAGAGGCTGACATTGAAGGAGAGACTGACATTGAAGGAGAGGCTGGCATTGAGAGAGAGGCGAACATTGAAGGAGAGGCTGGAGAGGCTGACATTGAAGGAGAGGCTGACATTGAGGGAGAGGCTGACATTGAAGGAGAGACTGACATTGAAGGAGAGGCTGACATTGAGGGAGAGGCTGACATTGAAGGAGAGGCTGACATTGAAGGAGAGGCTGACATTGAAGGAGAGGCTGACATTGAAGGAGAGGCTGACATTGAGGGAGAGGCTGACATTGAAGGAGAGGCTGACATTGAAGGAGAGACTGACATTGAAGGAGAGGCTGACATTGAGGGAGAGGCTGACATTGAAGGAGAGACTGACATTGAAGGAGAGGCTGGCATTGAAGGAGAGACTGACATTGAGGGAGAGACTGACATTGAAGGAGAGAAGGAGAGGCTGGCATTGAGGGAGAGGCTGACATTGAAGGAGAGGCTGACATTGAGGGAGAGGCTGACATTGAAGGAGAGGCTGACATTGAGGGAGAGGCTGACATTGAAGGAGAGGCTGATATTGAAGGAGAGGCTGACATTGAAGGAGAGGCTGACATTGAGGGAGAGGCTGACATTGAAGGAGAGGCTGATATTGAAGGAGAGGCTGACATTGAAGGAGAGGCTGACATTGAAGGAGAGGCTGACATTGAAGGAGAGGCTGACATTGAAGGAGAGGCTGACATTGAAGGAGAGGCTGACATTGAAGGAGAGGCTGACATTGAGGGAGAGGCTGACATTGAAGGAGAGGCTGACATTGAAGGAGAGACTGACATTGAAGGAGAGGCTGACATTGAGGGAGAGGCTGACATTGAAGGAGAGACTGACATTGAAGGAGAGGCTGGCATTGAAGGAGAGACTGACATTGAGGGAGAGGCTGACATTGAAGGAGAGACTGACATTGAAGGAGAGGCTGGCATTGAGAGAGAGGCGAACATTGAAGGAGAGGCTGGAGAGGCTGACATCGAAGGAGAGGCTGACATTGAAGGAGAGGCTGACATTGAGGGAGAGGCTGACATTGAAGGAGAGGCTGACATTGAAGGAGAGACTGACATTGAAGGAGAGGCTGACATTGAGGGAGAGGCTGACATTGAAGGAGAGGCTGACATTGAAGGAGAGGCTGACATTGAAGGAGAGGCTGACATTGAAGGAGAGGCTGACATTGAGGGAGAGGCTGACATTGAAGGAGAGGCTGACATTGAAGGAGAGACTGACATTGAAGGAGAGGCTGACATTGAGGGAGAGGCTGACATTGAAGGAGAGACTGACATTGAAGGAGAGGCTGGCATTGAAGGAGAGACTGACATTGAGGGAGAGGCTGACATTGAAGGAGAGACTGACATTGAAGGAGAGGCTGGCATTGAGAGAGAGGCGAACATTGAAGGAGAGGCTGGAGAGGCTGACATTGAAGGAGAGGCTGACATTGAGGGAGAGGCTGACATTGAAGGAGAGACTGACATTGAAGGAGAGGCTGACATTGAGGGAGAGGCTGACATTGAAGGAGAGGCTGACATTGAAGGAGAGGCTGACATTGAAGGAGAGGCTGACATTGAAGGAGAGGCTGACATTGAGGGAGAGGCTGACATTGAAGGAGAGGCTGACATTGAAGGAGAGACTGACATTGAAGGAGAGGCTGACATTGAGGGAGAGGCTGACATTGAAGGAGAGACTGACATTGAAGGAGAGGCTGACATTGAGGGAGAGGCTGACATTGAAGGAGAGACTGACATTGAAGGAGAGGCTGGCATTGAGAGAGAGGCGAACATTGAAGGAGAGGCTGGAGAGGCTGACATTGAAGGAGAGGCTGACATTGAAGGAGAGGCTGACATTGAGGGAGAGGCTGACATTGAAGGAGAGGCTGACATTGAAGGAGAGGCTGACATTGAGGGAGAGGCTGACATTGAAGGAGAGGCTGACATTGAAGGAGAGGCTGACATTGAGGGAGAGGCTGACATTGAAGGAGAGGCTGGCATTGAAGGAGAGGCTGGCATTGAGAGAGAGGCGAACATTGAAGGAGAGGCTGGAGAGGCTGACATTGAAGGAGAGGCTGACATTGAGGGAGAGGCTGACATTGAAGGAGAGGCTGACATTGAGGGAGAGGCTGACATTGAAGGAGAGGCTGACATTGAAGGAGAGGCTGACATTGAAGGAGAGACTGACATTGAAGGAGAGGCTGACATTGAGGGAGAGGCTGACATTGAAGGAGAGGCTGGCATTGAGGGAGAGGCTGACATTGAAGGAGAGGCTGACATTGAAGGAGAGGCTGACATTGAGGGAGAGGCTGACATTGAAGGAGAGGCTGACATTGAAGGAGAGGCTGACATTGAAGGAGAGGCTGACATTGAGGGAGAGGCTGACATTGAAGGAGAGGCTGGCATTGAGAGAGAGGCGAACATTGAAGGAGAGGCTGACATTGAAGTAGAGGCTGACATTGAGGGAGAGGCTGACATTGAAGGAGAGGCTGACATTGAAGGAGAGGCTGACATTGAAGGAGAGGCTGACATTGAAGGAGAGGCTGACATTGAAGGAGAGGCTGACATTGAAGGATAGGCTGACATTGAGGGAGAGGCTGACATTGAGGGAGAGGCTGACATTGAGGGAGAGACTGACATTGAAGGAGAGACTGACATTGAAGGAGAGGCTGACATTGAAGGAGAGACTGACATTGAGGGAGAGGCTGACATTGAGGGAGAGGCTGACATTGAAGGCTGACATTGAAGGAGAGGCTGACATTGAGGGAGAGGCTGACATTGAAGGAGAGGCTGACATTGAGGGAGAGGCCGACATTGAGGGAGAGGCCGACATTGAGGGAGAGGCCGACATTGAAGGAGAGGCTGACATTGAAGGAGAGGCCGACATTGAAGGAGAGGCTGACATTGAAGGAGAGGCTGACATTGAAGGAGAGTGACATTGAGGGAGAGACTGACATTGAGGGAGAGGCTGACATTGAAGGAGAGGCTGACATTGAAGGAGAGGCTGACATTGAAGGAGAGGCTGACATTGAACGAGAGGCTGACATTGAAGGAGAGGTTGACATTGAGGAAGATGCTGACATTGAAGGAGAGGCTGACATTGAGGAAGATGCTGGCATTGAAGGAGAGGCTGACATTGAGGGAGATTCCACCCATGGCTGATAGGAGCCGTGGGGATTACAGTTTTGGCCACCAGGAGCGAAGGAACTCGGAGTGATTCCTGGTGAGCACAGGAGCTGCTTTCCACCAAAGAACAACTTCCATAAACAGTAGCAAAAGCCAGGAAGAGACTGTTCACAAAGGCAGTTGCGATGCCAAAAGCACCATATGGCACAAATTCAGACTTCGTTGGGAATTTTCTATCGAAGAATTTGAACTACACGCCCATTCTCTGTATGCACATGCCCTATAGACCGCTCTATTGATTAAAAATACTTTTTCCAAGCTAAAAACCTTTGATTTTGCTCGTTTGGAAAAGTATTTTTAAACAATGGAGCAGTCTATTGGGCATATGCATACGGAGAATGGTCATGTGGTTCAAATTCTTCGATTATATACAAAGAAAATTCCCGACGATCTCCGAATTTGTGCCACATGCTTGTGGCATTTAAGTTTTCAATAAGAACTGATTGACTTATGTGAAAGTCTCATGTTAGGCACGACCTGCCAATCTAGTGTGTTGCAGCAGGGAGTGGTTCTGATGTGGTGCCAACACCCACGAGTTCCCATGTTCCAACTTGTTTCATGGTGGTGTTAGTGTGTGTTGCGGCATCCTACACGTGCTCCCCCCCCCCCCCCCCCCCTCTGGTTGAGTCTTGTGTTGGTGGCTATTGAGCATAACTTACACGTAGACTGATTTTTTGGAGTGAATTGAGCTCACACTATATCCAATACATGTTGCGTCCCATGCTGTCTGTGGTTATGTGCTGCTTGTTGGCGGAAGGCCTTAACATAGTCTGATCAGCCATTGCCTCTTCTCCACGCCTCTCCTCCACGCCTCTCCTCCGCGCCTCTCCTCCGCGCCTCTCCTCCAATCCTCTACACTTCCCTAATCAGCGAAGGGGCATATGCTAGCATATACCTGATGCTCTGGTCTGAAGACCTAATGGCCACGTATGCCAGGAAACAAAGACCCACCTACCATGGCAGTGACAAAACCCACTAATGGGGTCTAACATCCCCAGGAATGTTGACAAAAGTTGGTGGCCACCAAATGTCTCCAGCTGCTGGGGATGGTGATATTGTCGGTTACGAAGTCCTTCAACTCAATAAACTGGACTGGTCAATTCCTCTCCGCCAACTTCTGAGGGAGAGTTTCCATTGCATTTGACTAACTAAAACCTGATGCATGGGATAGGTCAGTCAGGGTTTCCAGTTGTGGGGGGGGAAATGTGGGTGGCGGTGGATGACCCTGTTAGTGACCCTGTTGGCCAGGGTAATGGTATCAGTTGTGGGTAACAGGGTTTCATTTAGAAAATTGTCCAAGGGGGGGCAACTGGAAGAATCTGGATATTAAGGAGGGGGCATGATGTCAAGCACTTATCAACATCAATAAGAATTTTAATAATACAATTTCCAAGGGAGGCAGCCCCCCCCCCCTAAATGAAACCATGATGTCAAGCACTTATCAACATCAATAAGAATTTTAATAATACAATTTCCAAGGGAGGCAGCCCCCCCCCCCCTAAATGAAACCCTGGGGTAAGATGATGTCATGGTCCACAGAGCATCATGTGGAGGTCTGGATATAAGTAGGACGGATGCCAATGCTGACGGTGGAAGTAGGAGGCCCAGATTGTTGGAGCACGTGCACTGGCCTAGTAGTAAGAACAACCAAGTCCTCAGTATGCCTGGGTTCAGATAGTCTAATCCTTTGCTGGCTAGTGACTATGATGTCTGAGTTCAGAGTCTAATCCTTTTCCCGGCGATGACTGGGTTCAGAGTCCAGATAGTGACTGTGATGATTGGGTTCAGAGTCTAATCCTTCTGCTAGTGGCTGTGATGACTGGGTTCAGAGTCTAATCCTTTCTCTGCTAGTGACGTGATGACTGGGTTCAGAGTCCCTGCTAGTGACTGTGATGACTGGGTTCAGAGTCTAATCCTTTCCCAGCTAGTGATGTGATGACTGGGTTCAGAGTCTAATCCTTCTGCTAGTGGCTGTGATGACTGGGTTCAGAGTCTAATCCTCTCCCAGCTAGTGACTGATGACTGGGTTCAGAGTCTAATCCTTCTGCTAGTGGCTGTGATGACTGGGTTCAGAGTCTAATCCTTTCCCTGCTAGTGACGTGATGACTGGGTTCAGAGTCCCTGCTATTGACTGTGATGACTGGGTTCAGAGTCTAATCCTTTCCCAGCTAGTGACTGTGATGACTGGGTTCAGAGTCTAATCCTTTCCCTGCTAGTGATGTGATGACTGGGTTCAGAGTCTAATCCTTCTGCTAGTGGCTGTGATGACTGGGTTCAGAGTCTAATCCTCTCCCAGCTAGTGACGTGATGACTGGGTTCAGAGTCTAATCCTTTCCCTGCTAGTGGCTGTGATGACTGGGTTCAGAGTCTAATCCTTTCCCGGCTAGTGACTGATGACTGGGTTCAGAGTCTAATCCTTTCCCGGCTAGTGACTGATGACTGGGTTCAGAGTCTAACCCTTTACCTGCTAGAGGCTGTGATGACTGGGTTCAGAGTCTAATCCTTTCCCTGCTATTGACTGATACATGTCAGTGAGCAGTTAAAAATGAAGTCATTTCTGCTGGCTTGTACACACACCTTTATGTATCTAGATGTGCGTGACTGACAAGCCAGCAGAAATGACTTCATTTTTAACAGGTTGTGCTAATTCCCGTGCTACAATATAAATAAAAATTACCTTCGGGGGATATGTTGAAGTGTCCAACTCAACTGGCTGCGTTTTCCTCCATTGTTAGTTATAGCTCCCTTGGAAGAGGCCAGCTCTGAATGCAACTGAACTTCCATTTTAGCTACCTACTGTGGCTCACCATGACCTCCAGTAGTAGTTGGTTGTGAGGACTATGCCACTGAGGATGTGTTGGATGTAACTCCTGCTAACTCATAAACCAACAGCATTCATCAATTGCTCAAGCGACATGGCAAGGGACAGTTAGCAATTAGAGAAGTGGGGAGCGTGTGAGATTGACTGGTGGAAACAGAGAGCGGATAAGCAGGTAAGTTCCCCCCCCTTCCCCGATATGGACGTGAACAGATAGGAGCTGTAGCTTCAATGGGTCCAGTTTGTCGAGTGCAGCTCCGAGCTGGAGGAACAGCCTCCGCCTGGTGCGGGTACTTGGAGGGGTACATCCTGCTCGGGATTTAAACATCGTTGCTGCGACCCTTGTCTCCCGACACACACAGGTAGTCCTAATGTTAGTACTCATAACATAGTACATTTTCAAGTGAGGACGGCATGCTGATGGGTATGTAGCTGTTGGCTAAGCGGATGCACGCAATGTCTCCATCTCTCCTGTACTTTGCTCTTCCTGTAACTCCAGAAACGCCTCTCTCTGTACGGTGAACAGTTCACACTGTTGAACTTGTAGCTCTATGGCGACACACACTGTCCAGACCAATGTTACAAAGGAACAACTATGCCAAAGTTACCTGCTCAAAATCTGAGAGTGTCTGAACTGGCCACCTGTTAATGACATCACACTGGGTTTGGGCAGGTTGAAACAGGCTGACAATAGCTCTATGGAGACACACACTGGTCCAACATAACCTAGCTCCTCTATTGAGAGCATCTCTATCAAGACTATTTGAAGTAGCTAGCCAACAAAACTCACCTTTCTTGCTTGCATTCAGACTAAACACAAAGCCTATGGTTAATTGGGTTAATGAGTAGGATACTGGAGCCTAATAGCTCCCCCCTTATAATAACACACACTACACAGCTCCATGGCAACTATAGAAGCAGAGCGAAAAAATGTCTGAGTTCACCGTATGTCAGAAGAGAGTCTGAGAGGGTACCTGTGTGGTATGCATAAGTGTAACATATCATCGACATATGGATAAGGTTGTCAAGGCTCTAACTGTGCTGCTCTGAACCAGACTGAGACTGCATGTGATCTGACTCGTAATGCAAGCCAGCCGCGTGGACTCTTGCTGGTCTTGCCTGGGGGTGAGGGGGTGCGGCCCTTCTAATGTTAACCTAATTTAAATGTCAATTTAAATAGTATTTGTGGGGGTAGGTTATATGGCTATAAATAAATGTCTGTTAATTTTCAGCAGGCTTCATTAATTATTAGTGTGAGTTTTTTTGCCAGCGTCTCAACATCAAATGTTGTCTATCCTCTTGTTGCACGAGGAAGAATTTTTTTAATGGTAATTTAGCGGTCTACTGGGCATGTGCACATCCAGAACCAGCCGTCTAGCGCAAATGGTTTATTTAATACAATTGTTTTTGCGGCCGATGTGGAGCTTGAACCTTAAGGTGTTTACGATGTTTAATCGGTTAATGGGAAGTGTTCCGGGTGCCCATTATGCACCGTGTCTAAGTGGTCATGGCTGGTGGTGAGTGAGCCTCCCGTCTCCTTCCTCGGCCAGAGATGTGCTGGCTCGTGAGCTTATTTTTGACATCCATGTTGTCAATGTACTTGTATGTTTCTTTGCTTGTATGTTTCAGATTTTGGAAGCGCCCCTTCGAGCAATCGTGAATAATTTCGTGTCCGAGAGGAACTCCAGTGACGTGATGGCAGTGGGGTGAGTGCTGGGGGGGGAGAACCAACTGGTCTAATATCAGAGCTAGGGCCTGGTGTAAGATTAGAGCTAGGGCCTGGTCTAAGATTAGCTAGGGCCTGGTCTAAGATTAGAGCTAGGGCCTGGTCTAATATCAGAGCTAGGGCCTGGTGTAAGATTAGAGCTAGTGCCTGGTCTAAGATTAGCTAGGGCCTGGTCTAAGATTATAGCTAGGGCCTGGTCTAAGATTAGCTAGGGCCTGGTCTAAGATTATAGCCAGAGCCTAGAGCTAGGGCCTGGTCTAAGATTAGCTAGGGCCTGGTCTAAGATTAGAGCTAGGGCCTGGTGTAAGATTAGAGCTAGGGCCTGGTCTAAGATTAGAGCTAGGGCCTGGTCTAAGATTAGAGTTAGGGCCTGGTCTAAAATTAGAGCCAGGGCCTGGTCTAAGATTAGAGCCAGAGCCTGGTCTAAGATTAGCTAGGGCCTGGTCTAAGATTAGCTAGGGCCTGGTCTAAGATTAGAGCTAGGGCCTGGTCTAAGATTAGAGCTAGGGTCTGGTCTAAGATTAGCTAGTAAGATTAGAGCTAGGGCCTGGTGTCAGATTAGAATTACGGCCTGGTCTAAGATTAAAGCTAGAGCCTGGTCTAAGATTAGCTAGGGCCTGGTCAAAGATTAGAGCCAGGGCCTGGTCTAAGATTAGAGCTAGGGCCTTGTCTAAGATTAGAGCCAGGGCCTGGTCAAAGATTAGAGCCAGGGCCTGGTCTAAGATTAGAGCTAGGGCCTTGTCTAAGATTAGAGCTAGGGCCTGGTCTAAGATTAGAGCCAGGGCCTGGTCTAAGATTAGAGCCAGAGCCTGGTCTAAGATTAGCTAGGGCCTGGTCTAAGATTAGCTAGGGCCTGGTCTAAGATTAGAGCTAGGGCCTGGTCTAAGATTAGAGCTAGGGTCTGGTCTAAGATTAGCTAGTAAGATTAGAGCTAGGGCCTGGTGTCAGATTAGAGCTACGGCCTGGTCTAAGATTAAAGCTAGAGCCTGGTCTAAGATTAGCTAGGGCCTGGTCAAAGATTAGAGCCAGGGCCTGGTCTAAGATTAGAGCTAGGGCCTTGTCTAAGATTAGAGCTAGGGCCTGGTCTAAGATTAGAGCTAGGGCCTGGTGTAAGATTAGAGCTAGGGCCTGGTCTAAGATTAGAGCTAGGGCCTGGTCTAAGATTAGAGTTAGGGCCTGGTCTAAAATTAGAGCCAGGGCCTGGTCTAAGATTAGAGCCAGAGCCTGGTCTAAGATTAGCTAGGGCCTGGTCTAAGATTAGCTAGGGCCTGGTCTAAGATTAGAGCTAGGGCCTGGTCTAAGATTAGAGCTAGGGCCTGGTCTAAGATTAGAGCTAGGGTCTGGTCTAAGATTAGCTAGTAAGATTAGAGCTAGGGCCTGGTGTCAGATTAGAATTACGGCCTGGTCAAAGATTAGAGCCAGGGCCTGGTCAAAGATTAGAGCCAGGGCCTTGTCTAAGATTAGAGCTAGGGCCTTGTCTAAGATTAGAGCTAGGGCCTGGTCTAAGATTAGAGCCAGGGCCTGGTCTAAGATTAGAGCCAGGGCCTGGTCTAAGATTAGAGCCAGAGCCTGGTCTAAGATTAGCTAGGGCCTGGTCTAAGATTAGCTAGGGCCTGGTCTAAGATTAGAGCTAGGGCCTGGTCTAAGATTAGAGCTAGGGTCTGGTCTAAGATTAGCTAGTAAGATTAGAGCTAGGGCCTGGTGTCAGATTAGAGCTACGGCCTGGTCTAAGATTAAAGCTAGAGCCTGGTCTAAGATTAGCTAGGGCCTGGTCAAAGATTAGAGCCAGGGCCTGGTCTAAGATTAGAGCTAGGGCCTTGTCTAAGATTAGAGCTAGGGCCTGGTCTAAGATTAGAGCCAGGGCCTGGTCTAAGATTAGAGCCAGGGCCTGGTCTAAGATTAGAGCTAGGGCCTGGTCTAAGATTAGAGCTAGGGCCTGGTGTAAGATTAGCTAGGGCCTGGTCTAAGATTAGAGCTAGGGCCTGGTGTAAGATTAGCTAGGGCCTGGTCTAAGATTAGAGCCAGGGCCTGGTGTAAGATTAGCTAGGGCCTGGTCTAAGATTAGAGCTAGGGCCTGGTGTAAGATTAGCTAGGGCCTGGTCTAAGATTAGAGCTAGGGCCTGGTCTAAGATTAGAGCCAGGGCCTGGTCTAAGATTAGAGCCAGGGCCTGGTCTAAGATTAGAGCCAGGGCCTGGTCTAAGATTAGAGCTAGGGCCTGGTGTCAGATTAGAATTATGGCCTGGTCAAAGATTAGAGCCAGGGCCTGGTCAAAGATTAGAGCCAGGGCCTTGTCTAAGATTAGAGCTAGGGCCTTGTCTAAGATTAGAGCTAGGGCCTGGTCTAAGATTAGAGCCAGGGCCTGGTCTAAGATTAGAGCCAGGGCCTGGTCTAAGATTAGAGCCAGAGCCTGGTCTAAGATTAGCTAGGGCCTGGTCTAAGATTAGCTAGGGCCTGGTCTAAGATTAGAGCTAGGGCCTGGTCTAAGATTAGAGCTAGGGTCTGGTCTAAGATTAGCTAGTAAGATTAGAGCTAGGGCCTGGTGTCAGATTAGAGCTACGGCCTGGTCTAAGATTAAAGCTAGAGCCTGGTCTAAGATTAGCTAGGGCCTGGTCAAAGATTAGAGCCAGGGCCTGGTCTAAGATTAGAGCTAGGGCCTTGTCTAAGATTAGAGCTAGGGCCTGGTCTAAGATTAGAGCCAGGGCCTGGTCTAAGATTAGAGCCAGGGCCTGGTCTAAGATTAGAGCTAGGGCCTGGTCTAAGATTAGAGCTAGGGCCTGGTGTAAGATTAGCTAGGGCCTGGTCTAAGATTAGAGCTAGGGCCTGGTGTAAGATTAGCTAGGGCCTGGTCTAAGATTAGAGCCAGGGCCTGGTGTAAGATTAGCTAGGGCCTGGTCTAAGATTAGAGCTAGGGCCTGGTGTAAGATTAGCTAGGGCCTGGTCTAAGATTAGAGCTAGGGCCTGGTCTAAGATTAGAGCCAGGGCCTGGTCTAAGATTAGAGCCAGGGCCTGGTCTAAGATTAGAGCCAGGGCCTGGTCTAAGATTAGAGCTAGGGCCTGGTCTAAGATTAGAGCTAGGGCCTGGTCTAAGATTAGAGCTAGGGCCTGGTGTAAGATTAGAGCTAGGGCCTGGTCTAAGATTAGAGCTAGGGGCTGGTCTAAGATTAGAGCTAGGGCCTGGTCTAAGATTAGAGCCAGGGCCTGGTCTAAGATTAGAGCTAGGGCCTGGTCCAATTTGGGGCTAGGCCCTGGTCTAAAAGCCTGCCCACACTGCACAAGTTCAATGTGCATTAATATGCATTGGTCTGGTCCACACTGAATTAGAATTAGAATAATGCCCATTAACGTGCTATAATCGGGTCCGCCTTGATGGTGGTATGAGTCGAAAAGAGCGATAAATTAAAGCAACTACGCAATTATGCATGGAAAAGAATTTCATTCACTTGCGTCTTCGCAATGGCTGCAGGTTGGAACTTTGGAGCTAGCTGAACGTGGCCTGTGGCTGAACGAGCTAACTAAAATAGCTACATGACTAGAGAACTGTTGCTATGTTTATACGCCCTGCACCTGCACTTCTGAAGTTCCTTCCCTTGGCTATCTCCTCTTTCTTCTCCGCAGCAAATGTTTCTTGCGCATCTGTAGGTAGCCAATCAGAAAGAAAGGGACGCATACAACATACTCCACCTCACCTACAGCAACATGATTTTGACGGACTTTGAAGGCAGATTAGTTTTGCTCCGTACAGTTTATTTTGGTGCTAGTGTGGAAGTGACGGATGTGCATTGACGTGAAGCATTTTCCCCCTAGGACCCAACGTACATTAAGGGAAGAAAGAGAGCTGAAAACCATGGTTTAGCATTTAAAGTATAGTCAATAGGTGCTAAAAAATTGGTGTTTAAAAAAAGCCGTTTCCCTTAACTTTACCTTTTAAGAGCCAGAGTAAAGGATTTACTAAAAACACATGTGCCATCCCTAGTACTTTACTATCAAATGATGACTACATAAAATATATATATATATATATAATCCTATGTCCTATAATCAAATATTAATTATTTTTTTAATATCCTAAGTCCTATAATGAAATACTAATTTAAAAAATATGGTGGCTTTTTTTTACCCCATGAAAGGGGTTTAAAAAAAGCCGGTTCGGGGTTTAAAAAAAACACCCACCCCTTAAAAAATATAAGATCCTAAAAGGTAAAATCAAATGTAAATACTTCAATATTGAAGGAAGTTTAATACTAAATTTAAAAAACTAAATAGTTACTTACAACTTTGGAGCTCCACAGATTCTGCACACTTTACTTATGAATAAATTGAACTAAATAGAAAATGATTTTTTCTTCCTTCCGTCACCCCACCCTTGCTTAATGTTACGTTTTAGTGCCTAAATCAACACGTGGTGTTGTAGAGTAGGGCTTCCTCTATACCCAGGGGGCGAAACCTGATAAAAAACCAAAACAGACATGGCGTGCTGTAAAAGGTTTGCTGGCAAAAATCATATGTATATATATGTATAAACAAAATGTATATGGACAACCTTGTCAACAAGCTACTGGAAATCCGTAGGAAGCCTCTGACCATATACGTGAATATCTCACCTTTAGCGGTAATTAGTCATTATGGTTTATCTGTGTTCCTTGAGAATGCTGAAGGAAAAACTTAATTCCAACAAGCCAAATAAATTGTTAATACTCTCTGAACAGTTTACATTTCAATATCAAGGCATATTTTGGGGGGAAACAATAAATAATTGTTCAAACTCCACGCTCAATCCTGGATTTAATTGTTTTTGGTGAATAATGTATGTACCTTATACAAAGCTAATAAAATACACAGGTCTAAAATAAATTAGTGCTGTTAGTTATCACTTTCCGATTCACTGCTGCTGTAGAAGGTGGCAGTGTAGTGGGCACGGCTGCACTTCTTTTTCGATCCCTGACACCGGCAGCCTATATAACAGGCTATGTTTTTCTTTGCACATGAGAAGTTTCTGTTGCAGCCCTTAGTGCAGTTACAGGAGATTGTCTGCATCATCTGCTGTGGCCAGGTTGGGTGTGTTGATTGCACTGGTACCAGCTTCCATCATCCATGGCCCACCCAAAATCCTCACATGGTTAAACTCTCTGCTTGCAAATGTGAGCACTCTTGTCGATTGCTGTCGCTAATGCCACACATTTGAGATGTTGTAGGAATGCATTCTCTGTGGAGATGTTGTAGGAATGCATTCTCTGTGGAGATGTTGTAGGAATGCATTCTCTGTGGAGATGTTGTAGGAATGCATTCTCTGTGGAGATGTTGTAGGAATGCATTCTCTGTGGAGATGT
This sequence comes from Cladorhizidae sp. MBARI D1340-BT2, assembly GCA_028752905.1. Lineage (NCBI taxonomy): Eukaryota > Metazoa > Porifera > Demospongiae > Poecilosclerida > Cladorhizidae > Cladorhizidae sp. MBARI D1340-BT2. Next base: position 16,819,582 of record JAQNBH010000002.1, read on the forward strand.
TGTAGGAATGCATTCTCTGTGGAGATGTTGTAGGAATGCATTCTCTGTGGAGATGTTGTAGGAATGCATTCTCTGTGGAGATGTTGTAGGAATGCATTCTCTGTGGAGATGTTGTAGGAATGCATTCTCTTTGGAGATGTTGTAGGAATGCATTCTCTGTGGAGATGTTGTAGGAATGCATTCTCTGTGGAGATGTTGAAGGAATGCATTCTCTGTGGAGATGTTGTAGGAATGATTCTCTGTAGAGATGTTGAAGGAATGCATCTCTGTGGGCGGTAGCAATTTCAGGAGAGTAGATTTGTTTTAGGAACTTGTGAACTCTGAGCCTTCCAAGGTCCGAGCCCTCGATATCATCACCCTGATCATCATCTGCAAAGTCTTCCAATGCCAAAATGTCAGTTGTTTTGCTGCAGTTTAGCCACACCTTCTTCCCAGTAAAGTAGGGGTAGCTGGTGATGTTGCATCCACTCAGACTGTGAATAAAGGGAAGTCCTCGGCTGCTTGCAGGTCCCAGTGCAGCAGCAATCTCATGGATTGGTAGATAACTCTCTTGTGCAGTTCGAACCCATAGTTCAGGCAAATCTTTCAGCAGCGTTGCAGCATAGTACACACATATAACAATGATATCAGAATCTGTATCATTTGCATGTATGATCACTCGGTCCACCTTCTCGTTCTGGACACTGTACACAGAATGCAGTATGAGCCTAGTATCAGCCTCTTGTTTGGACTCCAAAGCAGTGACATCAGTAACTGTACCCTCTGTAAGCAGTACACTCTTTGTTTTTTCTTATGAAGCCACCACCCAAGTACAATCTGGTTGAGCCTGTGGTTGGAGCAAGCTCCTCCTCCTGGCACCATGTCTCACACAGGAGGCTCCTTTGTTGGCAGACACAGAGAAGAACTCCTGCGGGTCAGGGTCTCTGTACTGCTCACTGATTTCAAACTGCCTTTGTGGTTGTGACTGGGTGTACCTATGCTGCCGCTCTGAAGACTTCAGGCTCAGTGAGTTGTACCAGTCACAGCAGAAATGTATGATGACTGTGCCATCAGGTACACCTATCAGAAGATTTTTTTTGTAGCACACTGCAATAGCTCCAAATGTTTCATCTTTGTGGAAGGACCAGTGATGAAAAGCATGCATAGCATCTACTATGACTGCCGTCTTCCTCTTCTGTAGTGGTAGATCAGGAGCAGTGTTCACTTTGGTGTCCTCCTTCAAGACTTTAACTAGACTGGCCTTTGTTCCTGCAGCTCTCATGGTTTCATCTTCATTGAACAGTGATGGGGATGTCTTGCTGCATTCATGAGTGCCGATGAAGTTGACTATGTCAACTTCACCCCCACTAGCAATGATCTGTATCATTCGTAGGAGGGCTGAAACTTCATCACTTTTTCCTGGGCCTGCAGATTGGTATTTTGACTTCTTGGTCCTATACGTGTCTGCAGTCTTTACTTCTAGCTCCTGGAGAATCACCTGGTAGTTGTCCCGTAAGGACTTGATCAGGAAGCCACATTTCTCCTGAAAGGAACAGCGATATTTCTAGCTGTTTCACCAGATGATTCAAAGCCACATCATACAGATTCTTCTGTGCAGATTTACCAGTCGGGACTGGTGTTGCCTTGAATGCATTCATGCATGGTATGTGATATGATATGTCATTTGCAACCATGTCATGTCCTTGCCAATCAGTCTTAGCAAAATGTCCTCTCTACTCAGTTTCTTGGCTTTCTCAACGATCGCCTGTTGGCTGGTTTCTGTTGACACCCTGGCTGTAGGTGTCTTTCCTTTCAGCCACCTTTTGTTACATATGATACTTATGATGCATGTACTCTTGGGCATCAAATGCTGCTGTGCGATGCCTGCTGGGAATGATGGACATTTTGGTTGAGGTACTGCATTCTGGCTGAGCCAGCATTGTGCAGCTTGCTCCTGGATGCCACTTTTCTGCTAGTCTGTAGCTCTTTTCATTGATGTACAAGTTTCTGCATTTGGCATGCCACTTGGAGGACTTCTCTGCCACCCATGAGTCCTTGGTTACATCATGGTGCAACCTTCTGTAGGTCTCGTCCTGTCGACAGGTCATGGCTACAAGAAGTTTTGGGGCTGTTGTTAGCTGAATGTTCAACAAGTCGTTTGATTGCAGTGTAGTTTGTAAGTATGTCTTCGCACTTTCTCTTCAGTCGTTCCAGAGACACGGCTCCCTCCAGCACCTTTTCCCTGTACAACTAGTCATCTTCTGTCAGATACCTACAACATAAATTGACATAATGGGAGAAAAAAGTTATTTAGTGGAAATTTATTTGAACTGTTTGCTGCTATGGTTTCTGGCTCATAGCTACTGCTGCATTTTCTTGAGCATTACTATCAGCAAAGCAGCTACTATGATTTTTTAACACCTGTACTTAACCTGCTGGCAGACTCGATACTTTCTGCACTTGAGCTAGGAAGTCGATAGGTGCTACTACCACTAGCACTAGCTGGCTTAATTAATGTACTTACCTAAACCATGGTCAACTCCAGCTCTAGGCACAGTCACCTGCCAATTCTTCCCAATATAGGAGCTAAACAAATACCATGTGGTAGTGGGCTTTAATTCAACCATGTACAATGCTAGTAATTAGCAAGAGTGCCTTGACTATTCGTAGGTACAAAGATTAATGTTGCTACTATAGTCAGTTGGTACAAGTTGTCATAATTACTTAGTTATAGACTTTGGGGTTGCTAGAACTAAATTCTATTCGTGGAACAATGATAAACCACAATGACTGATCATGCCAAAAGTGTGATATTCATGTACAAGGGTTAATGTTGTTCAGAGGCTTCCTACGGATTTCCAGTAGCTTGTTGACAAGGTTGTCCATATACATTTTGTTTATAAATATATATAGATATGATTTTTGGCAGCCAACCTTTTACAGCACGCCATGTCTGTTAAACCTATTTCGCCCCCTGGGTACTAGGTAGCTGGCACTTTCCAATCAGGAACCAGAAACATAACCAATTGAGGCACTCGGGTTTTTAGGTACCCCTCTTTGGCTGCATGCATAGTACATTTAGTTATCAAAAGAGAGCACACAGAGAGACCTATCTTTTGAGCTATATATCAAGTCCATACAGTGAAGTGTGCAGAATCTATGGAGTTCCAAACTCGTTACCGCAATCACATTTTGCAAGACATGTTCCGACTGCTTCCACCGCATCAGTTAAGGTGCGGTGTCAGGCCTTTAGATTAGGACTAGGGCCTGATTAAGGTAGGACTAGGGCCTGATCTGAGGTAGAACTAGTGAGGCAGGGCTAGGGCGGTAGGGCTAGGGCCTGATCTGAGGCAGGGCTAGGGCCTAATCTGAAGCAGGGCTAGGGCCTGATCTGAGGTAGGGCTAGGGCCTGATCTGAGGTAGGGCTAGGGCCTGATCTGAGGTAGGGCTAGGGCCTGATCTGAGGTAGAACTAGTGAGGCAGGGCTAGGGCGGTAGGGCTAGGGCCTGATCTGAGGTAGGGCTAGGGCCTGATCTGAGGTAGGACTAGGGCCTGATCTGAGGCAGGACTAGGGCCTGATCTGAGGCAGGGCTAGGGCCTGATCTGAGGCAGGGCTAGGGCCTGATCAAGGTAGGACTAGGGCCTGATCTGAGGCAGGACTAGGGCCTGATCTAAGGTAGGGCTAGGGCCTGATTAAGGTAGGACTAGGGCCTGATCTGAGGCAGGGCTAGGGCCTGATCTAAGGTAGGGCTAGGGCCTGATTAAGGTAGGACTAGGGCCTGATCTGAGGCAGGGCTAGGGCCTGATCTGAGGTAGGACTAGGGCCTGATCTAAGGTAGGACTAGGGCCTGATCTGAGGCAGGGCTAGGGCCTGATCTAAAATTAAGATTAGAGCAGGTCTAAGATTAGGGCTGAGGCCATAATCTTAAAGAGACTCTCTTAGATGTATTAATGTATAATATATTAGAACTCTGCTTGCACGCCCAGTCCACTAGTGTCTCCATTATATTCCGCTATTCCAACTAACCCTCAGATTGAATGCGGTGAGGGAGTTGTGCGTGAGGTGTCCCCTGGTCATGTCCGAGGATCTCCTTCGCGACCTGACTGCCTACAAGAGCTACCGTGACAAGAGTGTCATGATGGCCGCCAGGTCACTCATACATGTCTACAGAGACATTAACCCTGAGATGCTTCACAGGAAGGACAGAGTGAGGGGAGGAAGGGTTAAAAATGAATCCTCTAGGAAGCTGCAGTGAACGACTTAGGCAGTTGTTTGGGAGACTGGCCAGAGGCCAATTACAAATTAAAATTTGAATGAAGTTTCCGTTACCTAGTATCGGACGCTCGATGCTTACCATGTAAAAATAGCGGCGATGAAAATATATAGAAAATGGGAGGAGTTTTTTTTTTAATTGTTATTTCTCCGTAGATGACAGAATTCGCAGGTTTTACCCAGGGCTTGGGTGTAACCCGGGTTGGGTTTAATACCTTTTACTCAGGTTTTACTCAAACATGGATATATACAACCCAGGATAAAATAATAGACACAATAGATTTATTATAAACTGTAAAGATATTAACTCTGTAATCAGGAAGTAAGACATTCAATAAATGGAAACTGTAAAGAACTAGGTAAAAACAGGAGCTGTGTTTATTTACCAAGTGACAAGGTTATCTACTAGAGTATATATTTTTTATTTAATGATTTATTTAAATATTTAAACAAGATTCATGGGATTAAGGTCCAATTGATATGCAAGTTAAATAGATCGAATCTCCTGAGGTCCTCGCAGGAGCCTGTGGCAGAAGACGAGAAATATTACAAGATTCATGGGATTATAAAGTCCAATTGATATGCAAGTTACAGATCGAATCTCCTGAGGTCCTCGCAGGAGCCTGTGGCAGAAGACGAGTTTCTGGGCTTTCTCATTTTTGTAATTGCAGTACACTTACTAAACTATAAGCAGTGAATGATGACCTGTGTTGCCTTATAAATAGCCCTGGTGTTCACCACCACCCAGACACTTGTGCTCTGGCACAGGGTTGTGACAGGGCTACAAATAAGTGTTTTATATCACTGGGTAATACCTGGGTAAAAAAACCCGGGTAAAACCTGGGCGAAATACCTAAAACACAGATTTTACCCACTGGGTTGGGTTAAATAGGTTTTACCCGGGTAAAATGCAAACACTGGTAGATGATGCTGCAGTCAGCAGAGAATTGGGAGTGGCCCTTGACCATCATACAATCTGAGGATGAACTGGTAGAGCTGTCGACTTCGAAATATCTGACAGAACAACCAGCCACAGTAGCTCTCGACATCAGCACAGCTGAAGGAACATTTGCTTATTGTCTCTGCTGACTAATCTCGATTGAACCAGCTCCTGGAAACGCTACAGCTAGAGAACGGCTTGTTTGGGGTGGCTATTGTTATCGCTTTGTGGCTCACTGGCCCCTTGACTGCAGTGGCTCTCGTTATCACCACAGCTGACTGACGCTCAAACATCCACTTAGCTCGTTAGATAGGATATGGATGAGCCCTCGGCTTCCACAAAGCTGGCCTGGTGCTCGGACGCTGCGGGGGCAATTTTTTCCACAATTTTTTTAATTAAACGCTTTAAAAAATTTATTTACCGAGGGAGGGTTCATGCACTCGGTGGTGGATTCTGCCCAGAAACCAACAACGGAGACATCAATTTTATTTATTATTTATTTGATTGATTGATTATGATTATTATTATTATTATTATTATTATTATTATTATTATTATTATTATTATTATTATTATTATTATTATTATTATTATTATTATTATTATTATTATCACATCATTATTATTATGGTCCAGTCTACAAAAGTCCATCAACCATGGGGGGGGGTCTGGTTAACAACCGACCAACCCATTATTATTATTATTATTATTATTATTATTATTATTATTATTATTATTATTATTATTATTATTATTATTATTATTATTATTATTATTATTATTATTATTATTATTATTATTATTATTATTATTATTATTATTATTATTATTATTATTATTATTATTATTATTATTATTATTATTATTATTATTATTATTATTATTATTATTATTATTATTATTATTATTATTATTATTATTATTATTATTATTATTATTATTATTATTATTATTATTATTATTATTATTATTATTATTATTATTATTATTATTATTATTATTATTATTATTATTATTATTATTATTATTATTATTATTATTATTATTATTATTATTATTATTATTATTATTATTATTATTATTATTATGTTTTTGTTTTTGTTTTTGTTTTTGTTTTTGTTTTTTGTTTTTTTGCCTGGACTGGACCCACTACAAATTTCTTCTTCAGTTAACGAGTCCAACAGTGGGGGGGGGGGGGGCCTCATCAAGCATGTGATGCTGTACTATTGAGATGAGCGTGTCTATGGCTATAACCAGCAAGAAGTGCATGAGCTACCCCACTAGCTTCAAGCTGGCACTATTGAGGTGTGTGTATCCAAGAAGTGTATAAACTCCAAATCCAAATGATTATCCAAATTAGTAGCATGCTAAATAGCCCGAATTTATAGTAAATTAGGACTCATTAGATTGTTGTTCTTGTTATTAATTGTTGTTATTGTTCAATTATTGTTATTGTTCAATTATTTTTTTGTTTTGTTTTTTGTTATTAGTTGTTTATTATTATTACTGAATCTACTATCATTATTATTTGTTGTTAATATTATAGTTATTTATTATTATCATCAACATACTAAATTAGGGCAATTTTTACTACTACTACTACTATTACTACTACTATTACTACTACTACTACACTACTATTACTACTACTACTACTACTACCATTGTTTTAATTTGATTGTTCTCAATGAACTCTCAATTGACATAATAACATTAATATCACTTTCTCGATAATCAACTGATGAAGGCTAGAGCATCTAGTCGAAACGTCGAGTGAATACAATTTGAAGTTGATTATTATTTTGTTATTGTTTAAATTTGTTGTTATTTATCACATCACTGCCACCATAATAAATTAGGCGTAATAGTCTTTTATTATCACTCCTACTACTCCTACTATTAAATCTCCCTCCCTCCGCAGGGCCGTCCCACGGAAGCAGCTGACGGTGCAGCTAAAAAGGTAGCCGAATTCGGAGCTCTGGAAGCAGTTGAAGCGGTCCCTGGCACAGAGGTGGGTCGTCTTACAGTGTCTTGGATTAGGAACCGTGCTGAGGCTTATATGTTCTGCTTTGATAAGTAGGCCAGGATGGAATTGAAGATGAATGGATTCTTGAGGTGCTGGTTCGCAATATGGCGCTCACACTAGCGATGCTGCACATCACTTTTTGCGATGTCGCGAGTGCCACTTCGCTTGAATAAACTCGATTTCTATTCTAGCTCTGGTTGCAATGTTCTGATCGAAACCCTCTGCTGGGAGGAGTGGTACCACCGGCTTCTGGCCCAAGTCCCTAGCCCAGCCCTAACAACGATTCTATTCTAGTTACGGTCGACATGCACTGGTGTGCTTTATTTGTGTTTCGGCAACAATTGTTTCCGATGAAGGAAGAGATGAGCGAGGCAAGGATGGTGGGAGGAGTGAGTAGCTTTCCTAGTGGTATCAGGATGTATCCTACAAGTCGTATAGGGACTTGAAGGTTCATAAGTAATGACGGAGTTCTTAATTCAGGGTGAAGGTTCGATTTCAATGGTTCGAAGTCACGTGACAAGGCTGATGTGATATGTTTGAAGCGACGTAATGTGGAAGCTTCGCTCCATATTGTGAACCAGCAACCTTCAGGGCACAGCCGAAATAACAGATTTAAAAGCTAAATCTGCTTCTAGGACTAGATCTGAGATCATAGTGTGTGTGCACCGTTATTTTGTGTGTATTCCTCTTGTTGAGTTGAAGTTTATGTAGCTCATAGAATTGCCACTGGAGGAACTTATGACAGCCGGTATAGAAGAAGGCAGCGATGGTGAGTTTGGTCTGTCAGATGTGGAGGAGGAGATGGGAGAAATGGAGGAGGAAGAGGAGGAGGGTGTCGAGGAGCAGAGGGAAGGTGGTGACGTGGAGGACGATGAGAAGGAAGATGAAGAACTGGATGTGAGTGAGAACAAAGAGAGGACTCTTCCCAACACTAGTCTTGAGAGGACTCTTCCCAACACTGGTCTCGAGAGGACTCTTCCTAACACTAGTCTCGAGAGGACGCTTCCCACCACTAGTCTTGAGAGGACTCTTCCCAACACAGGTCTTGAGAGGACTCTTCCCAACACTGGTCTTGATAGGACTCTTCCCAACACTGGTCTTGAGAGGACTCTTCCCAACACTGGTCTCGAGAGGACGCTTCCCAACACTAGTCTCGAGAGGACGCTTCCCACCACTACTCTTGAGAGGACTCTTCCCAACACGGGTCTTGAGCAACTCAAGCAACAGAGGAAAGAAGCAGCTGCTCTTGTGAGCACAACTCGGGTAAGGGGACACTAATGCATAATTTACCCTTTCCCTCTTCTTTTTCCCCTCATCTTTTCCGATTTTTGTGTTAATTTAATTTTGTGTTAATTAAACAAAGACGTTGTTCCCATGTAGTATTCATGCTGTTGCGGTTGGTACTGGGGTGCTCATATAGCTAGCTGGAGCAGACGTTACTAGAGATGCTGCATTTGTCCAGCCTTGCTGTGTGAGAGGGCACCACATATACAAGTGCTGTTTTGGGGAGAGCAGTTGGTATGTGATAATGAGCCCAACAATGGTAGAGATGTGAACACTGTAGCAACGATAGTGAAACAACACCTACTTCTTACAGGGACTCTGCTCTGCTTCTTTACTTGCTAAGACCTGGTCGTTCACTCTCTACATCCCAGTTTTGCTGACAGTTGCATCTTGAGATCAATTCAAAGTCTGAAGTACTGGTAAAGGGTCGACAGGGAAACAGAAGACTGGATCGTGTGTAGCAGGTCTTTGAGCTGATGCCTTAGAATGCTCAATGTATAATAATAACTTGGGGGGGGGGGGGGGGGAATTAAAATGTACACCTGACAACTAATGGAGTTTTTATTTAGCAGTGATAAATTGCAAGTTATCTAACTCGATGTCTGTGTACGCTACAGCTGCTGGTTGTGATGGTTGGTGAGAGTTTTTTCTTTTCCTTTCATATTTCTCCCCCCTTGGGTTTTTTTCTTTCTCTAGTTTCTAACACAAGAGGAATTTGAGCTGATACGACGCAAGCAGCTCAGCTCCTCCATCACTCCACGCAAAGGGAAAAAGAGACAGTTGCAGGACCTTCTGGAGGATCAGGAGCAGAGAAGGCATGAAAACGGCGAGCTGCTTCCTGAGGCCGCCATACACACCGTGCCCCATTCCAGGAAGAGAAGGAACAAAGAGGAACGTCTAGCATCGGTCAAGGTTAGGGCATGTTGAACATCGACCAGTGATTGACACACTGGAACAACATCACACTGGGTTGAAGTACGAGGTTGACAATAGCTCTGTGGGGACACACACACTGGATCAACATCACACTGGGTTGAAATAGGTTGACAAGAGTTTTATGAGGGCACGCACTGGACAAACATCACACTGGGTTGGAACAGGTTGAAGTACAATAGCTCTATGGGGACAAACACTGGATCAACAACACACTAGGTTGAGGCAGGTTGTAGGTTGATAGACAATAGCTCTATGGGGACACACGCTGGACCAACACCACACTGGGTTGGGACAGGTTGAAGTAGGTTGACAATAGCTCTATGGGGACAAACACTGGACCAACATCACACTGGGTTGGGACAGGTTGAAGTAGGTTGACAATAGCTGTATGGGGACACACACTGGACCAACATCACACTGGGTTGGGACAGGTTGAAGTAGGTTGACAATAGCTGTATGGGGACGACACACACACTGGACCAACACCACACTGGGTTGCGGCAGGTTGGAGTAGGTTGGCAATAGCTCTATGGGGGGACACATTCCATGTGGTGAGGTATCTAGTATTCTGTGGGAATATGTGGATACTTAGTAGCTCTTCATCATTAATTTTGCCTTGTTCAGCATGTTGGCCAATGCTTCCTGTTTTGCAATAGGAAGGAAGAGAGGGAAGGGAGAAATTCGGATCGAAAAAGCGAAAGTTCAACCCTGATAGCAGCACCACAAACAAGCAGAAGTCAAAGAACAAAGCCTTTACAATGATCAAGCACAAGCGAAGTATTCGCGGGAAAAACAAGAAATCATTCAGAGAGAAACAAGTTAGTGATGGATTAAGGGGATTAAACATGTATGCTAATTTGTTCACTGTGATGTTAACTCATCTTTCAGATATCCTGAGAAATGTTAATAGTTGTTCACTGTGATGTTAATCTTTCAGATATCCCTGAGAAACTCTCTCCTAAAGCAAAGAAGACATAAATGATCAGTCGGAGAATATCATGCAATATCCATTTGTCATAAGGACTATATATTAATTATATAGGTTGTATAATTATATCTCGATCAATGTTTTTCACTGTTCTAATCAATTTATTCATGATATAGTAATTGGGACGTGCATGCTGCTGCAATATTTCTGGTGTATATTTGACAAAGATAAAAAAGAAGGGAAGCAAAAACAACTGTGACTATATACAAAAGTTTAAGGACTATGTATATATAATATATATACCCTTGGCAATAATGAAAGTCCACGTAAATGTGCATTATATTCTCAACAAATGAACTCTTGTGGTATATTAGTGATATATTATATATATATATATAGCTGCAACACGAATAAGACAAAGGTTTTGGGATAGACAGTTTGAATAACAAATACAACAAATATATATACATCACACTCAATAATCAACTTTAATAATCCGCTTTAATTTTACTCTCTAGATTCGACTATAATAAAATAGATGCTCCAGCCTATTGGCTTAAAGAGGGCATTGTAATTTCGTTGTCTCTACAACAAAGATGTAACTGCCATAAAACCACTAACAAGCCCTTGTTCTTTTTGTTGAGGGTGGATGCATATGCCTCAAACAACCAAAAGTTGGGGAACGTGTTTAGAATCGTTTCTTTAGTTATATATATAGCAACATCAAGGTCACTCCAAAACTGCAACTCCTCTGGATAGTCATTGCTAACCAGTGTGTGGCTCAAATTTATGATGATATTGCTGATCCTGTTAAGGGGGGAATAATGTCAAAAAAATACACCTCGACAATACCAATCATAACTTCCACCCACTACCCTCTATCAACATAATTTTTGTACCAAAATGTAGCTTAGAAGATAAGCTATTTAATGATGTATTTAACTTGTCTTATGGCAAAGTGTCAGCCAGGCAATCCAACTTTTGCCCTGTCCGCAAATTACAAAGCCATTAATAATGCTAAGTGGCTGTTAGGGTAAGAGTACATGTAGTAGTTTCACCTAAACTATTTGAATAAGTTTGATAATGCACCACAGGAGAGGGGGGGGGAAATCACACACACAAACCACATGCAGATATGCTGGTCTATACCCAACACATTCTCATAACAGTGAAAATAAAATAGTTTAGGTTAAAGAGCACACAATAAGCATTCTGGTGATATATAAATTATTGAGTTTGGGTGAGAAATGAGGGAGAAATATGTGGAAATTCTTCTAATCTAATGCGACGCGATTCTTCTTCACACTTGCTGGGTTTCTAATGAAAATAGTGAGTGCAAAAGCTGTCGTAACTGCATCATAGAATCTTCAAATGTTCTGAAACTTGGAACACGACTTCAATATGAGCAAATACACCATTTAAAATAGTTTGTGGAAAAAGTGAAAAATTAGCATTTTGACTTTATTCCATCCTTAAGGCCATCACCATGATTGTAACGATAAACACTAATAACAATCTGTATTAAAAATCAACAATATTTAATTAATAAAAAATAAATTAAAAAAATAATCCACAATATTAAGTTGTGCGGGGGGGGGGGGGGGGGGGGGGGGGGGGGACCAAAGAGACCATTCTTCAGCTCACAATACAACAGTTCCTTTCTCCTCTGCCACTATATAAATATATACTTCCCTATATACCCAATACAGAACACACTCGCCCACCTCATCACTGCATTACTTACTCCCTCCACATCTTTCCCCAAAAGCAATGCCACCTTTCTATCCTTACCTTCTCTTCTAAATTCATCCAGCCACTCTCCTGCCACTACAATATAATTATTATATTCTGCGCACTTTGTGGATTCCCGAGAAATTAGTCCTCGAGCGTCGTGGCCCCAACATTTGCAAAACCAATTAAGAACTTAGCAACATCAGTTAAAAAAATAAAATGAAGAGCTCATATCACAGAGCACTAAAGGGCAACACCTAATAAAACTAGAAAAATTATGAACGTATTGAAAACAGAAAACCATGAATCTTGCGAATAAGCAGTTAGGATAACGTTTGATTTTTGCACAAGCTAGAACGCATGCCCACAAAGAATGAAATGACTCGGATGCGGCATCTACTTCTCAGCAAGGCAAGAAGTGAGTTTCCTGAGATAAACGTCAGCCATTATTACTGTGGCATAACACTTATATACCTCTCCTGTAACAGTAACTTTGAAATGGTGCGTCTAATATGATGAAGAACGGGGGGGGGGGGGGGGGTTGTTTTTATAGTCTCCCCTCAAAGCTTCTCTATTAATGCTGTGGGGAGCGTAGGTGCAATCAAACAGACAGAGAAATTATATAACAATTTCATAGAGTGAACTATGCAAAATCCGTGGAGTTATATATTATTTTAAAAAAAGAAGGTATCATCCCCTTCATGAATTTTTCATCGCAAGAAAAGAACATTTTGTTTGAATACCCACGCTTGACTACCCTCACGCTTTTACACCATATTAAAACACTTGTGCCATAGAGGAAAACTTCCTCTCAGATATATACTGATTTCAACTCTCTATCACTTTCCAGTCAGGAGCCACACTTGTGCCCAATTCTGGCAAGCAGATATTTGGATACCTCTACAGGTTGTGGTGGAACTGTTCTCATGAATAATCTCAGAACAAGACATGTCTATGGCCAACCATGCATGATATTTATAGAGATGGCATGTCTGGATGGTACACATCAGTAGCCACAGAATATACATTATTATACATGCAAGATATTACTAACCACTAATAGTAAACGTGTGGTATGTGCTAAGTGTCACATTCCACATCTCCCTGGGGATGAAGTCCAAGTCTACCAGGAGGATGGATGGCTGTGTCCATTGGTCGTATTTGTTTAGAGTCTCCAACCATAAGAGACATAAAGATACCAACCTTAGTAATTTGCTGCCACCAGGTCAAATTTCACTGTGGAACATGCTTTCTCGTGCCGCAAAGGTAGGTTCTCTTCAATCATGGCCGAATTCCACCATGGACTTCCCTGCTAACTTGAGCACTAAAGTGTGCCATGAATGTGACAATTGATGTGACAATTGAGCCAGAAATAGAGCCCATTGCAACGTGAATCCATGTTCCTCATCAATCACTGAAAATGGTGCATGCCTAGATAGTGCGGCAAATGGAGTTTCATAAGGAAAATATGAGAAGACGTATTTTGATGTGATCCCGCAAGCTCTCACAAAGAAAATTGCACAGCTTGCATGTGTTTACTAAAAGCATGAAAAAGAGAGGAAAGGAGTTTTATGAATGGAGGATTCCAGAAATGCAACATTCTTGCTTCGCACCATTGCTCTGCTCGGCAACATGTGGTATGGCAAATGAGGCGACAATTGTTTACGAATAGCTAGCCTCCACCCTGGCTGCCAAATCTGAGCACAGCTACCGTGCCACCAAAACCTTGCTATGTTGCCCCCTGACATCTTCTCTACAGTATATCAGAGGTGCTCTTTACTCTTCGAGCATGTTCTATATGGACCACACCAATCAATAAAACATTTGTCAAAGCTAGATTTTTTTAAACATGTTTTCCTTAAATATGTTTTCCTTAAAAGATAATTTTAAGTTTGGGCTCCTGTAAAAACAACTACAAAATAATATTATATATAATACTTAGACCCACAAAAAGGAAACTAAAGTTCAGATGCTATATTATCTGTGGAGTAATGTGATGAGATTTCTGAATCACAGAATCGTACAAACAAAATATGTATATATATAATATATGTATATAATTATATTAAGCCTATAAAGTGAGTTTTTTTTCTAAATTGTACTATGATATTCTAGTTGCATGTTCTATATTATAATTATATTCTATATAATTATAATGAAGTAAGTTCTGTCTGAAGTAAGTTCTGTCTTAATTATTTTGTTAGTTACCATCCATTCTGAGTGTTACATATCATAGCAAAATAAAGTGAACAATATCAAAATGATAAACAATTCTCCATGCATAATACTACGGGCCTCATTTCTTTCTACATACAAAATAATTAGCAACAGAGTTGTTGATCTGTACCGAATATAATTACATAAACTAAGAAGGGATTTAATATATAATATATCTCCCTTTATAAATTTAAATATTTCTTCAAGTCTTTTACAATTGCACCGATGTTGACATGAACATGTTTCGTTTCCCCACCTATGCTTGTAGATTTGTACTTACGTCCAGACAAATGAGCCAATGTGCGGAATGTTGGATTTGAAATCATATATCGAGGCTCCATTTCATAGACCAAAGCATTGTCCCTCAGCCACCAAAGATGAACGAGACCAGCTCCATGAACACCCATGTAAATGTCAGCATCATGGACAATCCTGACCTGCTCACACAATCCGAGATCTTCCAAATGAACTTGTCGTACTGTGGCTGGTTTGAGTGCTTTTCTGAGTTCAATTACAAGTTCGTTCTCATTGGTCAACACTCGTGGAAAGCGATCTAACTTGTCACTTTTGAATCTGAAATATGGTTTTCGGGACACATAAATAATTGAAGGCACACTATTCTGTGTTATATTGTTACTTCTTTGGTCGCTCACAGAGCATGCCTTGAGCACTCTTGCCCGAAACGAATTAAATTGTGTGTTTGATAAACCTTTACCATCACAGTCCAAACATTTCCGTACTGTTTTAAGACTCATTTTACACCGGAATGGAAAACTATGTACGCCTTTTGGCACAAGTATAACCTTCTTGAAGCAAGTCATGACATCGTTAAGACTATCGACTGTGTGAACTTTTGCTTCAGGAAAAAGTGCTACATCAAACTCGGGGAAGAGGTAATTGTCACTGCCAGATATCCTTATTATGTGAATTTCACGGGATTGTGGGTGATTGGCATCTTGCAGCAGCTTGTGAACACTGAAATAGTCCAGGAATCTAAAATAAATGTGCACTCTCTGTGCAGTGAAAAAGAAAACGTCATCTTCAATCCATTTTTCACAAATTGCTGCAGGTTGGGGCTCTGCTTCTCCTACCCTTGCAATCACTTGCAACACATAATCAAAGAAATGCACCTGATGTCTCAGGAATTCAGTGCTTGTTTTATGGCACTCAGTTCCACACCCATCCAGAAGAGCTATAGATAGTTCTGCTTTGTTGTATTCCATGTACTTGTGATCTGCTTCAATCATTGTTTTACCAAAAATGCGAGGAGATATGATGATATTTTCTAGTGTACATGTAGCCATTTGGTCAGAATAGGGACTTCCAAAACACCGTATTGAAGTTTGCAAAGAGGCATTTGCACAGACAGGAATGGGCAGTTGGAAAGTGTCAACAAAGTAGCTATAACAGAAAGTTCCTTTAACCCAATTGCTTGTCTTCTCTATCACAGAGCTAGTGGTAGAGCTGTAAGACACAGCAGTTGATTCTAGTAGTGGCCTTAAAAGACGCTTCGCTTCGGTAAGTAAACGTGGCGTGGTATTGTTGGTTCTGTATTTATTAGCGGAGGTACCTGTTTTAGATGTAGTCTTCTCATTCTCATAATATCTGAAATTCCTTGTCACTTCTGGCCGATTCATTAACAGAAGCACGATTAGCTGGATGAGGACTAAAATAATGAATATAGCAACTAGACACAACTTCACACCCATTGCCGATATCTTACTCTGAGCAAAGTGGGCGAGGTGGGCGTAAAGTTTGTTTCTTCTGGTAAATTGGTCCGATTTTAATATGGAGATTTTCCAATTAGCGGTCCCTCCCTCTAGTAATCGACCCTACCCTGGCACCACGAGCAATGGGGGAAAATGTCTTCTTACCAAGGATTCCACTGTTGTCCAGAGAGTATCCTTTCTAGTTCAAGCGGTGTGCCTTCTAATCCTTGACGTCAGGAAAGAACCACTAGGGATTGGCAGAAGCAGCTTTTCTTGAAATGGGAAGCCTACTTAGTACTAGACTAAGAGTGAGGCTATCAGGCAGTACTTTCTGCAGAATTTTCTTAGTATAAAGAAGATAATGCAATTTGTTAAAAGTGGGAAGCTGGTCTGACAACACGTGGTTTTGTTATAAAGTCCCATATCTCTCTTAATCTCCTGGACCAGTTAGGCACTCAGCGCTACAGTATCATAACCACATGTAGCACCCATTTGGGTTTGGTTTGCAGTACTCTGTAAGTAGCTTGGCATGTTTCTGTGCCTGGGACCTGGCTTGTTATGATCACTTAAATGAAATAAAGTTCTTGGCACACATTCAAGATATAGTCCTGATTTATATACTAAAATGTAGTCAATGCAGTATGCTTACTAAGAGTATTTTTGTTTTGCCATACAAATTTTATTGGCACTGCAGGTTGCAATGTGAAGTGAAGCCACTCCTCCAACTCCTCCGTGAATGCATGAAGTGTTGAGTGGCTGTAATTGACAGAGCAATACAAGCAGATGAAAGTATTTCTTATAATGATGGAATTATTTCTTTTGGTGGAAGTATTTTTATATTTTTTAATGTTCATGTGAAGGCAGCTCTAAATTATTGTTACAAATTTGGAGCGCTCTAGATTCTGCATACTTCACTATATGAACTAGATATATAGCTCGGGTAATAGATCTCTCACTGTGTTCTCTTCTGATATTAAAAACTGATGCATTGGTACAGTCATGCCAAAGTCACATGCAGCCAAAGTGGGGTTAGCTACCTAAAAATAAGAGTGCCTGAACTGGCTTTACAATAACCTTCTCAATAATCAACTTCAAATTGTACTCTCTCGATGTTTCGACTAGATGCTCTAGCCTTCATCAGGAATAATGACTGGCTGCAGTTGCAGTTACTTCTTGCATCGCTCTATATGTGCAGGCTGGAATAGCTGTAGAGTGCAGTGACATAACTCTCTGCTGACTCTTCCTCGTTTTGGTTGCGTTTGTTGAAGCATGCACGTTCAAATATATTATTTCTCACTGGAATGAATCCATCAAATAGCTACAGGTTGGTTCATACTTTTTTCTTTTGTCTTTCATAATGCCAGTAGAGTTGAGAACATCCTCAGTCTCCTCGTCTAGGCAATAGAACTGGCCTGACCTGTCTTGCCTCTGTTGCATTGGCCAGTCGTGATGTGATATATACCTAGTTAGCTTATAGTAGGAATCAATTTCTTCTCGTGAAAACAGCAACCACACACCAAACAATTCTCAGAAGGGTTGAACTCTG
Source organism: Cladorhizidae sp. MBARI D1340-BT2 (assembly GCA_028752905.1). Taxonomy (NCBI): domain Eukaryota; kingdom Metazoa; phylum Porifera; class Demospongiae; order Poecilosclerida; family Cladorhizidae; species Cladorhizidae sp. MBARI D1340-BT2. The sequence continues at coordinate 16,837,151 of JAQNBH010000002.1, forward strand.
AACTCATGGTACGATCATGCTATCAAATATGGGCATACTAGGAAGGTGTTACAGTAACCCATTAAAGGTGATTATGTATTACAGATGCACTTCTGTACAGCTCAAACATCTTTCTTCATTTAGCTCAGCCATCTGGGCATTTAAAGGGAAAGGTGTCGTGGTAGGAAGATTCATCACACCTCTGACGACACCATGTTGCTGCATGTTCTGAAACGGAGCTAAAGGTCTGTACACCCCCCAAATCAATTTACAACCACAAAAATGTCCAGGAAATTATATAACCACTAAGTATGAGATATATCAGAGTTTAATATAGTGGAACCTCCGTTAATGGATATTCCCCACCTTATAACGGACAGAGGCAGACCGATAGATATTTCCATAGGAATAGTGCCCAGAAAGCACCCGAATAGTGGACAACCTCCAAATTCCGAACAACGGACAGCACCCAAGCACCCAGTTGATTTTGTTACCAGTCACCTCAGCAAAGCCTTTATTGAAACTCTTTCTCACAGAAACTGAGGGATTACAAAGGCAATATTGTAAGGAATTTAGCCAATAACAATGCTCTCTCTCTCACTGCAACAGCAGATTGGTCTCAACTGTTAGTTGGCTCCATTCTGACAAGCAATACTTCTCCAATGGAAGGAGTCCATAATTCTTGATAGCCTCTGATGTAAGAGTGTACTTCTGCTACACTGAAGTCACTGCCTACTGGCTGAGAGGTCATCTAGCTAGGGAATCTAGTCATCTCACGTGACAGTTCGCATGTTGCTCACATTTCTACGAGTCAGATGTCTTGAGTGAAGCTAATCTATAAAGCTGCTGGAGTCTGGTAATGGCGTCTTATAAAAAAAAAGGATTCATCTCTCCTTCTTGGAGAAGAAGGTGGACGTGATGAAGCAAAGAAGCATCTTGGAATTACTGTGCGCACCCTTGGAGAAAAGTTTAGTTGTGGTAAGACACAAATTTCAGATCATAATATAAATCTAATCCGTCAACTAGTAAAAAAACCTCAAGTTTCAGAGTAATCTGATGTTAATTGTACCAATTGTATGTGATGGCCTGTTCCAAGAACATTTACCCATGTGGACCTTAACTTACTGAGAAGGCCAGAGAAATTGCTGTAATTTTAGTCAAGGCAGAATTCAAGGGAACCAATGGCTGGCTAACAAAGTAGAAGAAGTGGTACAATATAAGGAGAGTGGTTGTAAGTGGTGAATCTGATGATGTATGAGGTGAGACTATCATGTTCTGGAAGGAGAGGCTGCCTGAGATTGTGAAAAGATATAAAAAGGAAGACATTTATAATCTAGATGAGACTGGATGCTTTTGGAAAGCACTCCCTGATCGTGGGTTTGGATAGAAAGGAAAGCAATGCTGGGGTGGGAAAAAGAGTAAGCAGAGATTGACAGTAACCTTCATAGTGAGTGCAGCTGGTGAAAAGGAAACTCCCATTGTCATCTGGTATTATGTAAAAAACCTAGGTGCTTCCAAGGTTTTGATACATATGGTCTTCCAGGGGTGGATCCAGGAATTTTAGATTGGGGGGGTTGATGAACTACTCACGGCCATAGCCACAGGGGTTTCCATGTTGCCCGGAAATCCTTTCTTTCCTGAATCATGATCAGATCATTAATCATTTTGCAAGAAAGCACCATCCTGCATTTCTCTTGGCAATTATATAAGACATATCATCACCAACATTATTATAACAAGAAATGTAAAATTGAACATGGTATCCTTTAAAAAGAATTATGAGTAATAGTGCAAGTGCTCAGGAAACCCCCTTACTTATTCCGGGCTATGGTCCTGGTTGCCTGCCTACTAACAACCTAAGGAAGATGCTGGGGTGGATCCAGGAATTTTATAAAGGTACAGGGGGTGTGTGCAGGGGTGGAGAACTAGTCCATGCACACTGCACTGTGTAATGAATAAGAATATTTATCAGCTTAAAAGAACAGCAACTAAAGATAAACAGGAAACTATTTTCAGTCAATAAATAGTGAAGCTTGAAAGAGCCTTCTCGGGTGACACTGCACAAAAGCATGGCAGATATCATCAACTGACACTCTCACTCCATAGCTCATGGCTATTACAGCAAGATCAGAAAAGTGTTGTTCAGTCAAAGTTGACCTTGTATATATGTCTTTATCCTCCTGAGTAAACTAAATGATCGTTCTGCTTCAGCACTGGTGATAGGCAGAGTGCAAGCAATGACTAGTAAGCAATGAATGTTTGGGAAAGTATCAGAGTCACAAGAGCTAAGAGCTAGGAGAAGATTGTTGGGGATGGTAGCCTCATCTTTGTCTCACTTATGCTCCCACAATGATTGCCATCTTCTTACTTCACTTTTGAGAGACGAGGAACATGGAAGATCTTGTTCCCAGTATACAGAAGGTCATCTATATGTTGTGATAGTTGAACACTCGGATTGCAGTTGAGCACTGAAGGCACAAGACACAAAAGCATATGACTTTGTTTTCGCTCACCTTGAAATATTTCCTCCAACTGGTTAATGAATGAATCCAGCACTGGTATAGCAATGACTCTCTTGTAATGCTCTTTTGCTGATTGACTTGGAGTGTTGATTCGATTCCGTTGAATGCTTGTCTTTCTTGGAACACTCTCACTCACACCAATTGCTCAGCCAGTTCAAGTACCTCACAATACCACAAGCTAAAAACGGTGTCAATAGTCTTTCTGAGGGTTTTCAAGCATTCAATCGCTTCAGTAAACTTTGTTATAGGCATCATATATATCTTGATCCTGCTTCTGAAGTTTTGAAGCAAGTATTTTTACTTCATCAAGAACATTCTTGGTAATTATAAAAACAGCAAGAGTTTTAAAAGAATAGAGAGTAGCTTTCAGACCTTGTGCTTTCACTCTTGTCTCAGTATCCCAATTCCAGCTCCCATCTGATGAGCCTAAATTTGGGTAATCAGTAGGACACAAAATGGCATCTAAGAAAGTGATAAGTGGCTCATACATTTCAAGAAACACTTCAAACATATGTCTCTCCACCCATCTTGTCTTACACATTCCTGGAAGCTTTCTTGCTTTTGAAGAAGGCAAGAATTCATTGACTGTAAGTTCAAAAAGGTTTTGTCTCTTAGGGCTGTGAGCTAAAAAGAGGTGTGCTTCATTTATAACTAAAATCAAGTTTCGTACTTCCTGAACAAGACATGCTCTGGCAATTGAAAGATTAAGGCAGTGTGAGTAGCAGTGTGTGTACAGAGCTAGTAGGCTGACCTCCTTGACTTTAGATTGAACTCCTGCAATGCCGGATGACATCACAGATGCTCCATCATAAGCTAGCCCTCTAATTCTACAGGGATCTAAAGAAACTGAAGGACTAGAAACTGTTTCAAGAATCTTTCTTGAAATGGATGAAGCATTGGCTCGGTCCAAGTAGATAAAGCTAATCAGGCACTCCTTGATATGAGGATCAGTGGGGGAGGACAGATCAATATACCTGAAGCACACAGAAAGAATCTCTTGATTAGAATGAGGATCTGTGGCTTCATCAGCAATGATGGTGAAAGGCAATTTTTTTCCTCAGAGCTGTTCAGTTATATGCTCTCTAATTTTAGATGCATATATATGAATAACTCATTTTGAATGGTCTTGCTGTATACTTCGCGTTCCTTTTAGCTGAGAAAAGGTGTTTGTGTAGGAGCTTATCTGTCTTAACCAAAAGCTGAAGTGTAGCTACAAAATTGCCCCTGTTGAGATCTTCATCTAAGAAATCCACTCTGTAGTCAGAGTAGTGGCCTCTGAATGGTAGTGCTTGCTTTGCCAAAAACTCTACAGCCAAAACTATCTGCTGGAGAACATGCCTGTTCTCTTCAGTTTGTTGGTTGCTCTGTTTCAAAAGCCTTGTATCTATTCTTTCATCTGGTTGGTTAAAATTTCTGGGAAAAAGGTCTACCCTCTCAGCTGCACAGCAATGCATTTGAGTCTGATCATGGCATACAAGTACACCATCCTTGCCAAGTGCTTTTGAGTATGGTTTCTGGTATGAGGACAAAACTAACAAACCAGAACAATTGCCAACTCCAGAAACACTGCCTCTACCCGGCTGCTCTGGAAAAGCTATACAATATCCACGTGCAAAAACAGTGCTGTATGAAAGCCAAGGAAATTGTACTAACCATCCAAGCTGGAAGGATACACTCCAGGTTTTTTCCTACTTTGGTAACCTGATGTGAATGAAGATGATCAGAAGAAGAAGGTTTGGAATGATGAGAAAGATATTGCTTCTTACGATCATCTGGGATATTATTTGTTATGACCTAAGCTTATCCCAGTTACCTTGAGCGGCCTCAACTATTGTCTCTAAGTCCACCTGTCCACTAGTTGATGGAACTACACTGAGTGATGTAGTCATCGTATCAATTGTTGCTGAGCATAACTGAGAAACAGTAGTTGGCATTGACAAGGAAGAACTCGATGTAGTGGTTGTGACTGTCATTGATGGTGATTGAACAAATAAATCTATATCAGTTGATGCACTAGAGTTGCCATCATCAGCAGTCGTTGACACAGGGATATGGGACCCAGACTCGATTCTACATTAATTAGAAGGCTATTATAAATTGAGCATTCAACTCTTAACCCTTATTGTTTATATACTAGCTGTCTTACCTTTAAAAAAAAGTTGTCAGCTGGGTGCAATCCATGGGTGATGGCCTCTTTCTACTTCCAGACATGGCAATATTGATGGCAGATGCAAAATGAACTATATAGCTATAATATAGCTATTATCATGCACAGCCACATTCCAGGAGTGTGGGTTTACTAGAATTTCATTCATATTTAACAGTTTGTAGTTTAATCAAAGCGTCTATATCTAACAAAGTGTCTATATCTAACAAGTGTCTATATCTAACAAGTGTCTTATATCTAACAAAGTGTCTATATCTAACAAGTGTCTATATCTAACAAAGTGTCTATATCTAACAAGTGTCTATATCTAACAAAGTGTCTATATCTAACAAGTGTCTATATCTAACAAAGTGTCTATATCTAACAAGTGTCTATATCTAACAAGTGTCTATATCTAACAAGTGTCTATATCTAACAAGTGTCTATATCTAACAAAGTGTCTATACTAACAAAGAAACTGGAGGTGGAGCTAGTGTTTAGAACGTTATGGGGGGGTTGCAACCCCAGAAACCCCCCCACCCTGGATCCACCCCTGTCTTCCTGTGAAGTATTACCACCAGAAAAAGGCATGGATGATGAGAGAAATCCTTAGTACAGTTTTGACAGCTTTCAATCATAAAATGAGACAAAAAAATCTGTTTTGCTTCTAATGGACATAGCAGGTTGCCCTCCTGAAGAGTTCAAAGGAATGTATAGCAATGTCAATAATAGGCACACAACACATTGTGTTTGCTCCTAGGCACACAACACATTGTGTTTGTTCCTTGTTCCTAGTAATAATAAGCACACAACTCATTGTGTTTGCTCCTAGTAATAATAGGCCCACAACACATTGACCTAGTATTAAAAACTACCCAGGAGGGTCTGCTTTGCTTGCCAATTAATTGAGCAGCCTCCTAAAATCGAGCATCGAGCATCACGTCACTGTGAGCATCTTGTACTGGAGTGCAGTATTTCCTACTAACCCTATAATAGGCACCTCTTGGAATCACCTGAGGCTATAGCTATAAGCCCTTTGGCTTTTAGTTCCTAACTTTGGCTTTGGAATACCCCTGGCCTTAAGGCTGATTCCAGGATCAAGATGTGGAATTGGTTCTACTCACTAGGAACATTTCATGGAGTCAGTCATACACACTGGGACATTCCAGGATCAAAATGTGGAGTCAGTTATACACACCTGGGACACTCCAGGATCAAGATGTGGAGTCTGTAATACTCGCTACATGCCTAAGAAAGGTTAGGACTGTAGCTTTGCACTAGCTACATGTTTTTACTAGCAATGTCTGAAGTTAGTTCTCAAATGCAGCATTATACGGACTGAACAGTAGCTAGTTACTATTGCTGTTTCAAAGATCATTTTCAGCTTAGAGGGAGGACCAAACCATTTTTGTGGTTTTGTTTGTCCTAACTTTCTAATGTTTCGTCCATTTTCAATAATTTAGGTGTTTTTTTGCGCTTTACAAGATTGTGTTGCAATCAACTTTGACTTCACTCACTTGCAATGACACTGAGGGCATTACTTATGTACTTCACACTGCAAATGTAAGTCATCAATACTTGCCACATGTGTTGCCATCAGAGTACCCACTGTTACAGTGAACACATGTGTTGCTATCAGAGTACCCACCGATACAGTGAACGCATGTTTTACTATCAGAGTACCCACTAATACAGTGAACACATGTGTGGCTATCAGAATACCCACAGATACAGTGAACACATGTGTTGCTAAGTATCAGAATACCCACCGATACAGTGAATGATGATCACTTTCTATTTCTTCTACTAGCCCATTTTTTTTGCTGGCAGGTGAAGTGAGCACATAGATGGGACTCAATCGCATGACGATGGAAAAACTGATTATTCATACGATAGGGGTTTTCAGATGATATGGGGCAAATTACTGAGTTAGAAGCAGTTCTACATCCTCAATGCATTTCCATGGTAAACCATTCTATTCATGCTCTTATCGTCCAATTCTCAATCAGTATATAACAAAAAGGCACAAACTCAGCAATAATGAACTGAAACTTGATCAGTGAATGTTTGGAAATAAAAAATGCTCTTTTGAAGACATTAATATATAGTCTGATCTTCCCTTAAAACATATCCCAACCTAGAGCTAGTCTAATGTGGTCGTTTTTGCAATGATGCAAATATCTTTCTAGTTAAAACGCGGTATATTAGAAACATCTATACGGGGAGACATTAGGAGCTATCTGGAATTAATCATCACTGAACAGAGAAGACAGTTACAACTTCCCAGCCATATACCATCGGGTGCTGTGGGCAGCTAACACATCCCTAGCAGTCGCGTGATTACCACCATGAGAATGCATCCAGCTGATGAAAACCAATGAATGAAGGAAAAAGCTCTGTACTGTGGCAGTCTCGTTGTAACCTCAATGAGATTGATAATATTCATTACTTCTGTGCAACGATCGTGAAACCAGAGTCCTTCTTGAACGTGCTCAAAATAATGTGATCTTTTCTTATAAGATAGCTTGGAAAGTGTTTTCCCTTCTATCCACGCAAGTGGAATGTCACACCGCCTGGTAAAAAAAGCATGGTTCTACATTGCCACGCCCATCCGCCTGGAACCGACTGCCATTTTGTTTGAGTTGTTCTCTTCGTATCTTTGTAGTGATGGCTTCTAAGCTTGCTAATGATGGACGAGTAAAGAATCTGCTGGAAATATTAGCCAACGCCAAATCCAGTTTGCAAATAGGTCACGACGTGCCCCAGGATTTGGAAAGCTCCGACACAGATGATGAAACGGTGGATCCCACCTTCGACTTAAGACCCCAGCATGAAGCCAGACACTGACTGCCTTTCTGTGAAGATCGGTCTACCCATTCGAAGCAGGAAGACAGGAGCAGGAAGACAGGACCTGGAGCATGAAGACAGCACCAGGAGCAGGAAGACAGCTCCAGGAGCAGTAAGACAGCACCAGGAGCAGGAAGACAGGACCAGGAGCAGGAAGATAGGGCCAGGAGCAGGAAGACAAGGTCAGGATCAGGAAGACAGGGCCAGGAGCTGGAAGACAAGACCAGGAGCAGGAAGATAGGGCCAGGAGCAGGAAGACAGGGCCAGGAGCAGGAAGACAGAGCCAGGAGCAGGAAGACAGGACCAGGAGCAGGAAGACAGGGCCAGGAGTAGGAAGACAGGACAAGGAGCAGGAAGATAGGGCAAGGAGCAGGAAGATAGCTCCAGGAGCAGGAAGACGGGGCCAGGAGCAGGAAGACGGGACCAGGAGCAGGAAGACAGGGCCAGGAGCAGGAAGACAGGGCCAGGAGCAGGAAGACAGGGCCAGGAGCAGGAAGACAAGGCCAGGAGCAGGAAGGCAGGGCCAGGAGCAGGAAGATAGGGCCAGGAGCAGAAAGACAGGGCCAGGAGCAGGAAGACAGCACCAGGAGCAGGAAGTCAGGACCAGGAAGACAGGGCCAGGAGCAGGAAGACAGGATCAGGAGCAGGAAGACAGGACCAGGAGCAGGAAGATAGGGCCAGGAGCAGGAAGACAGGACCAAGAGTAGGAAGACATGGCCAGGAGCAGGAAGACAGCACCAAGACCAGGAGCAGGAAGACAGGACCAGGAGCAGGAAGACAGGAGCAGGAGCAGGAAGTCATGACCAGGAGCAGGAAGATAGGGCCAGGAGTAGGAAGACAGGGGGAAGACAGGGTCAGGAGCAGGAAGACAGGACCATGAGCAGAAAGACAGGGCCAGGAGCAGGAAAACAAGACCATGAGCCGAAAGACAGGGCCAGGAGCAGGAAGACAGGGCCAGGAGCAGGAATTCAGGGCCAGGAGCAGGAAGTCAGGGCCAGGAGCAGGAAGACAGGGCCAGGAACAGGAAGTCAGGGCCAGGAGTAGGAAGACAGGGCCAGGAGCAGGAAGACAGGACTAGGAGCAGGAAGACTGGACCAGGAGCAGGAAGACAGGGCCAGGAGCAGGAAGACAGGGCCAGGAGCAGGAAGATAGGGCCAGGAGCAGGAAGCTGGGGCAGGAGCAGGAAGATAGGGTCAGGAGCAGGAAGATAGGGCCAGTAGCAGGAAGACAGGGCCAGGAGCAGGAAGATAGGGCCAGGAGCAGGAAGACCGGACCAGGAGCAGGAAAACAGGACCATGAGCAGGAAGACAGGGCCAGGAGCAGGAAGGCAGGTCCAGGAGCAGGAAAACAGGACCAGGAGCAGGAAAACAGGACCAGGAGCAGGAAAACTGGACCAGGAGCAGGAAGACAGCACCAGGAGCAGGAAGACAGCACCAGGAGCAGGAAGACAGGACCAGGAGCAGGAAGATAGGGCCAGGAGCAGGAAGTCAGGAGACCAGGAGCAGGAAGACAAGGCCAGGAGCAGGAAGACAGGAGCAGGAAGACAGGACCAGGAGCAGGAAGACAGCACCAGGAGCAGGAAGACAGGACCAGGAGCAGGAAGATAGGGCCAGGAGCAGGAAGTCAGGAGACCAGGAGCAGGAAGACAGGGCCAGGAGCAGGAAGACAGGACCAGGAGCAGGAAGACAGGGCCAGGAGCAGGAAGACAAGACCAGGAGCAGGAAGACAAGGCCAGGAGCAGGAAGACTGGGGCAGGAGCAGGAAGACATGGCCAGGAGCAGGAAGACAGGGCCAGGAGCAGGAAGTCAGGGCCAGGAGCAGGAATACAGGGCCAGGAGCAGGAAGACAGGGGCAGGAGCAGGAAGACATGGCCAGGAGCAGGAAGACAGGGCCAGGAGCAGGAAGTCAGGGCCAGGAGCAGGAAGACAGGACCAGGAGCAGGAAGACAGGGCCAGGAGCAGGAAGACAGGGCCAGGAGCAGGAAGAGAGGGGCAGGAGCAGGAAGACAGGGCCAGGAGCAGCAGGAGCAGGAAGACAGGGCCAGGAGCAGGAAAACAGGACTAGGAGAAGGAAGACAGGACACTAGGAGCAGGAAGGCAGGACCAGGAAGATAGGACCTGGCTCGGCCATTTTCCTTCCTTTATTTCCAACTGAGATCCCTGCTAAGTTGAGGCAAAAATTCTTAACAGAGAAGACATAATTATGGAGAAGTTCCTGGGAGCACACAATGTCCTTACTGGCAATCTGGTGTGCTCTGGTGGTGATAATGACACTATTGAACAAGAATGCAATAATTTACCAGTACATCTTTTCTTGTAGATTGGAGGAGAGAAGGTAGTCGAGGAATACATGACACTAGCTAGCTATAACATATCTGTGTTGCAGTATCCTATGTATACTATGATACATTACACTAGCATATCTGTGTTGCAGTATCCTATATATACTACAATAGATGACACTAGCTAGCTATACATATCTGTGCTGCAGTATACTATGTATACCACAATACATAACACTAGCCAGTTATAACATATCTGTGTTGCAGTATCCTATGTAGACTACAATACATGACACTAGCTAGCTATAAAATATTTGTGTTGCAGTACTCTATGTAGACTAGAGTACATGATACTAGCTAGTTATAACATATTTGTGTTGCAGTATCATATATAGACAGACTGATCGCTTTTAATCACTAGTTGTGTGAGTTCTGGAATTTTTGATGTTCCACTCATCCTAATAATGTTTCTATTGACCTAGTAGCCAAGGCTGAATAAAGTGATTGTTGAATCCTCACAAACTTGAACTCATGAGCTTGGTATATAGCCAGACTCACATGCCAAAGGAAAAAGGTGATATTTACTTATAAGGAAGAAAATGTTGTAGCTACTGTGAGAAACCAAATTTATTCAAGCATTTTCTCTGCACAACTCCAGAGAGCTGATGCAGGTGGCACTGATAGGCCTTTTCCCTGCATGCTGCCTGATCCTGTTAAGTCTATTACACTACCTGAAAACCCAAATGCTCCAAGCTACTTTAAACCTAACAGCACACTCCACACTACATTTTGTTGCCCCCAAAGATAAAACCAAGAAAAAGGACATTACTTTCTTTCCCAAATTAGGTCAGGAGCAACATCGAGAGAGTTGATTAATCGAGAAAGCTATTATAAAAAGGACTAGTAAGCAGTCACTGCAACAATTATCATTTTTCTTGAGCTGTGATTTGGCTGGCAGTGGTCATCAGTGGGTATGTATGCTCGTAGTGCATTTATTGTGTTGACAGTTCATACCACTCCGACAGGATATAGTTAAACCATATTTACCAATGATAAAACATGCTTATTGAATCTGCTAGCAGTATAGTCCTAATGTATCGAGCTTTCATCCGAAGTACTATTTCGTACCGTCCCTCTCTGCTGGTGCAGTCCAAGAACAGCGAGTTTTGATGGTAAGGAGTCATCTAATTCAATTAACATAGCTAGTTTTTTAAGCATGTGTGAGTGAGTGTATGTGTGTAGATATAAATATACATCATCATTGTTGTAAATTTTGGATAGTACATATATAGATGCATACTGTAGCTGCTACAGCTGCCAGGCCAGACACAAGTCTTAATTAAGTCTCAAGTGCAATCATCATCATTCAGCAAATGTAGTCTTGAAATAATCATTACAAACTCTCGGCAACAGTTTGGTCTGTAGCTAGTATAGCTATAGAGTCACACACCACCAAAGTCATCATTACCCTTGAGGGCAAGGACCATCCCTTCCTTGAATTCATTGTCGTCTGAATAAGTAGTTGGTATCCAAATGATCAAGTCGCATGTTGATGATGATGGTAACTGAGGATTATGCATGCAAACTAGTGTAGGGGAATGGGGAATGGCTAAATCCAAGCAGAGGAATGCGATCAGCTCCTGAAAAAAGTCAAACAGATCCTCCAGCGAACATCCAATGTCACCATCTATATAAACACCAAGCATAAATATAGAATTATAAGTCCAAGAATATTAGTAGCCGAGAACAAAGGCTTATAAGAAGCTATTTAGTTCAAGTGCATTTTAGCCTAGAAAAAAACACTTTTATAAACATTGCAGAACTCACCAACACAATAAGTATTTGGAGGAACCTTTACCTAAAGGTACTACACATTTCATAAATATTATTGGATATGGTAAAGTTCTCCATAAAAACTTGTGGTCAATATTGGCAAATTCCAGTTTCCTTTTTTTGATGAGTCAATTTTAATATCCCGTAAAACCATTTTTGTTGCTGGTATAAACTGGTATAAACTTTGTATATATAGCTATAAAGCATTTTCATTCTACATCTTTCATAGCAGATTAACGCAAAAATTGTGTACAACATTTTTCTGATAAATTATTCTTGCACATATTATGATCTTTAGTCACAGAATAAACAACATCTTCACCAAAAGAAACTTTTTGGAACACTATTCCACTTCCATGTAAGTTATGACTTTCAAATTACCTAAGTGTTGGAGAAGAACTGCTACCTGTACTTGTACTTGTTAGATCAACAACTTCATTCCTATGAGACACACATTACTCTACCATCATTTACATATAACTAGTACATTATATACCTGCAACATGAAGTCACATGATCAACTAACATCTCTATACCGAACATCATTCCACATTTCAAGCTTTTTCTTTAGGCTATATATATTAAAGAATTTTTATAGAAATATTACGTGATCTACTGAGACAAAAATGTTAATTCACCCCACCAGGCAAATTGAATATGAGAGAGATATCCAGATCTTGTTGTAGATGACGAATATATGTGCGAAAAAAATCCAACCCATTTTTAAGCAGATCTGGAGATGATAGTGTAGTTGCTGACAACTTTTCCAAATTACTTTAATTAGGAGCACACTTAAAAAACACAAATCCCTTAAAGTTAGAAAATGGTCATAGAGTAGATCCCTAAAACTGTCAGATTGATTTGCAACTCATAAAAAAACGATTTCTTTCTCCCCAATACCAGCCTGAAGTAGATCATCTTTTTCAGTATCTGTTGTTGGTATCTGTGTTTGGCCAAGCACACAAACTTATGCTTCCAAACACATTTAGGGTTATTGCAATCGTTGACTAGCTTTTCAACAGTGAAGATACTTCTTCTCTCAATTTCCTCCTTAGTGGCTTATTTTTATTGAGCACTATATAACAAGCACCAATCAGCTGCAGCCATTACTACTATGAGTATATAATATTAAGTGCAGACATCAAATGTTTAGAGGATCCTTTACCTTAGGATATTATGTGGTGGCTAAATTGTTTGACCCACTTTTTAACAGCCTGAATTGTGATCTTTGGCCATGCTAGCTATGAAAATACTTCTTGCCTTCTTTAAGTTAGAAAACCAGCTCGGACCTTGAAAGTGACTCAGTGGCGGATCCAGAAGGGATCGACTGGTCTCTTTCGAGGCCCCCTTTTCTCTAATTCCCAAACTCTAACTAAACAACAAATCTGCAATGCTATTTGCTTTTTCCTTTTTCTTTTAGCTAGCTGGCTGGCGAAGCCACACCCCAAGTGGGGGAAACATAGAGGTGTGGCTGCACCAGACTAAACCTTACCTTTATCGTCGTTCCAAATGTTCAGCACCTGGTTCATTACTCCCAGAGAGATTTACTGTCGACTCCTGTCACTCACCAAATATCTTACTCATGGGTCAGTCAAAGTTAAAGGCTTTTTTCAAAACCACCCCAGGCCCGCCTACAGCTAAAGAAGTTGATCTAAACTGAGCAGTGAATGAGAATATTATGCTATTGAATAGATTGCCAACTTAGTACTAGTACTAGCTAGCTATAGTCCTTGCAGCCAGCCACTACTGCTAGCTAGTAGAGTTAATTTACATAGAAATATCCACATTTAATGCACAGGAAACAAAAAAGGACCAGCAAGAACACTACTTTTCCATCTCCAGCTGTGGTACCTGTCACTCTTCCTGGGTCTCCTGCTTCAGTCCATTGTGTCTCCTCCGAGCCCTCTGTGTCTGTGATTCTCACCCAGCCCTCTGTGTCTGTCACAGAGCACTCTCTATCTGTGTCCCAGCCCTCTCTGTGTGTGTCTCCCACCAGCCCTCTGTGTGTGTGTGTCTCCCACCCAGCCCTCAGGCTCTGTGTCTGTGTCTCCCCCTGAGCCTACTGAGCCTGAGCTATTACCACCTTCATGTTCCGCTTCTGTTCTGCCCTCTCATTCTGCGTCTCATCTGCCCTCTCATTCTGCGTCTCATCTGCCTTCTCATTCTGCGTCTCATCTGCCCTGCACTTCCTTGTCCACTTTTTCTGCTTCTTCATCGTCAAGTGCTTCAATTGATTTTGAGAAGTGTAACGATATTGGCTTGCTTATGCGCTCAATGCCCCAAACAGATTTGGCTCCAGAGTGCAAGTATTCACTTTTACTTAATCATTTTAAGCCTGATAGTTCATTTACATTTCCAAGTAGTTATTTAGATGGCTGTAATAGGTATTGTCAACATAAATACTTGGCTGAAAACCCGCGATTTGTTTATAGTAAAGTATATAGAACATGGAATATTTTGTTTGCTATGTGTTCTCTTTGCTACAAAGGGTTTGGGTCATTTTGTATGTAATGGATTTGATGCATGGTCTAGGAAAACTAAAAAGTTTGCTGGTCACAACTGTACGCAGTACCATCAGCTGGCTTTAGCTCGGGCAGATGCTTTAAAGTCTTCCCACGTGTGTCCCGAGTCTTCTATTAAGAATCGTTTGCTGCATAATTATAGATGAGAGTAAACATAGCAACAAGTAGGTACATAATAAGATGTATGGCTGATGCAATACTTCTTTGTGGCAAGCACTATTCGAGGTCACAGAGATGATAGCACAGCTGATTCTGAGGTAAACAGAGGGAATTTTTTAGCACTTCTTGAATACTCTGTGAGGTCCGGAAATGTTGCATTAGCCAAGCATTTGAAAGATGCTTAAAAAATGCAACTTATACTAGCAAAACTACCCAAAATTAACTCATTGAATGCATAGGTGATCATATTAGATATAGTATAATACAGGAAATTAAAAAAGTTAATCTGTTCTTAGTGATGAAGTCATTGATATATCCAGTAAGGAGCAGGTGTCAGCAGTGAGCAGGTGTCAGTAGTGTTAAGATTTGTCGATAATAATTTGAAAATTCTTTGATTTCACAAGTACAGAAAGGATCACTGGAGAGGTTTTGGCTCTTGCAATAAAAGAAGCACTGAATAAGATTTTGAAGATTGTAGGGGGCAGGGCTATGATGGTGCTAGCAATATGTCTAGTGCAAGGGGTGTGCAGGGTCGTCTCTTGGCAGAAAATCCTAAAGCCACATAATTATATCCACTGTAATAGTCGCGTGCTTAATTTGTTTTATTGTTGAAGCTTGTAGTTTACTTCCTATTTATAATATGAATTCTACTGTTACCGAGACAGCATGCTTCTTCCATTATAGTGCTAAACGGCAACTATTTTTTGAGATAAGGAAACTAGCATTGTTAAAGTTAAGGATCTTTGTAGAACAAGATGGATTTATCGGCACGAAGCTTATGAATTTTTTAATGTTTTGTATCAATTCCTTGTAATTGCAATGGAAGCAATTACAGAACGTGATCCTACATATGGGGATATGAACTGGGATATGAAAACAATTGTGGCAGCCAATGGCTTGCTCGAGATGTACCTTTCCTTTCCTTTTATAATATCTTTCATAGCAACAATGAATTCTATGTCTATTATAAAACCAAAATTACAAAAGAAAAGTAATGATATAGTTAATGAATGAACTTTGTGTAATTCGTCAAAGTGAGGAAATGTTACATTCATGGTATGTGCAAGCTGAAGCTATAGCTCATGATGTTGGTGTGGTTCCTGAAGTCCCACGTGTATCTGCTCGACAAACTTACAGAAATAATGTGGAGTACAGTTCTGTGGAAGAATACTATCGAAGAACTGCTGTGCTTACTTTATTGGACGACTTAGTTCAACAAATGAATGATAGGTTTGGTAAGACTCAACAGTAGCAGCCAATTCAATCAATCTTATACCTTCTATAATCACTACTCGGGATGATATATCTTTTGAGGACTTGATTTCTTTATATAATGATGACTTACCAAGTAGCACTTGTGTTACTGAGGTGTGGAGGTGGAGGGCAAAGTGGCAGAGTCAAGGTGCTGACAAGCGGCAATCCACCCTTCAATCAGCTCTGAAAGAGTGTGACAAGGATTACTTTCCTAACCTTTACGTACTGCTGCACATCGCATGTACTATTCCAGTCACATCATGTGTGAACAAGAGGGCCAATAGTTCCTTAAAAAACCTTAAAACTTTCTTACGTATTAGTATGGGGCAGGAGAGATTATCCACATTAGCATTGATGCATATTCATTATAGTTTTCCTGTTGATCTTGATGATGTTGTTGATAGATTTATGTAATTGATGGAGGAATTGGATGGTGGGAAGAATATGAGATCTTGAGGAGAAAGTACGAGATAAACAACAAGGTTGGGTCAGTGCGAAAATGGGAGGGGAAAGCGAAGGTGAAAAATGAGAAGGACTGGGAGGAGGAAGTAAACGGAAAGAGTACACTGAATTATTATAAATCGGCAAGGAATGGTGCAGGGGTGGAGAGGTATGTGAGGTCCATGCATGGTCAGGAAGGTGTGCAGTTGCAATTTCGACTGAGGACTGCATCAGCTGGGTTGTTAGAGGATAAGAAGAGATGTGGGATAGTTAGGAATGAGAGGTGTATAATGTGTGATAGTGGAGCAGGGGAGGATGTGGAACAATTCTTGGTGATATGCGGGAAATTTGAGAGGGATCGGCTGGTACTGATGGATGAGGTGCACAGAATTGTAGGGGGAGGACAGTGGCTGGATGAATTTAGAAGAGTGAGTAAGGATGGAAAGGTGGCATTGCTTTTGGGGAAAGATGTGGAGGGTGTAAGTGATGGAGGAGGTGGGCAAGTGTGTTATGTATTGGGTAGGGAAGTGGTGGCAGAGGAGAAAGGAACTGTTGTATGGTGAGCTGAGGAATGATCTTTGGTCCCCTCCCATCCACCCCTCCTTGAGCAGCGGGACACTCGTAACTTAATATTGTGGATAATTTTATTAATTAAGTACTGTTGATTTTTTAATATAGATTGTTATTTGGTTAGTTACTAAATAGTTCCACACTGTGATGTGATGGCCTTAACAGGCTCAGCAATATGAAGAGATTAAATCATAGAATAGCTTTATAAGTAATGTAATGTAAGGGGAGACGATGGCATTTTTTACTTTTTTTAATACTTGTGATTACAACTTTAGAGCTCCGTAGCTTCTGCAAACTTCATGGTATGGACTTGATATATAGCTCAAAAGATAGGTCTCTCTGTGCTCTCTTTTGATACTAAAATATGTGTCATAGGTGCAAGTTACTATAGGCAAGTTACTAGACCCTAAAGTGGAGGGACCTAAAAAACCTGCATCCCCAAAACACCTCATCAAGAATAACTCCAGATTGCTAAGTGCCAAAAATGAAATTGGTACGAGTGTCTAGAGGCCTAGAGCATGCAATCACTTTTTTCATTAGTCGTTAAAATTTTAGTACCAGGTCAAGCGCGTGGGTGGAAAATTTATTACGTTGAAAATCATTTGTAGTTTCGGGATATAATTGATGCCGTACGTACGTCACAAATATGTGCATCTTTATTAATTATTTCAGTGATATTAAAGTATTAACTAAAACTATTTCATATTCTCTTTTAGTTTTCTAACTTCCAGCTTGGAAAGGCTATCCCCATGACTTACGGAAAAACCTGTGACATACGTACAAGGTTCCGTCACATACATACGTCAGAGCTTAACAAATTACCATCTAGACATTGTTAAAAGATGTAGAATTTGTTATTGTACAGCCTTAATCTTTGCCCTTTTCTTTGTTTGTCTTTATGCCATTGATAATTCGATCTTCAGAAAAGTTAGAATGGCTACAGCACTAATTTTTATAGTTTGCTACATTACATTTTCTAGAACATTCTAAACTGACTAGACTGATTGTCACCATTATACAGCTGACAAAGGTTAGGGCTTGGACAAAGGATATAAGTTTAGTGCTTGGATCATGACTAGGGTTAGGGTTGGAGAAACGCTACGTTTAGGAGTTGGACATTGACCAGGGTTGGGCTTGGACAATGAGAGGTTAGGCTGGTAAAGAAACAAAGCTGCCTGAGCCTGTAGCCATGAAGGTAGACTAGTAAAGAAACAAAGCTGTTGCTTGAATTATAGCTACAAACTGATAGTCATTCCCCAAATACATACACTATCTACTAGCCTGCAAGTAAAACTATTTTAGCAGCTGGCATTGAGGAATTTACAAGATCTGCGTAGTTCACTAGGTTCCTTTCTGTGTGCTACAGGCATCCCTTTTAGGGAAGAACTGGTGAATATGAATCTACATCCCTGCTGTAAACACTAGTAGGGAAGCTGGGGAGTGGGGAAGTGATGCAGCAATGTTTGGCTAGACTTTACTAGAACAGTTGGGCAGTGCAAGACCTTGGGAAGTGTGTTCCTGTTTCACTCCAAAACTGCAACTCATCTGTAATAGTCATGACTACCCAGTGTGGTGGGGATCAAAGGCTGTATTAATCTTGATATTGCTGAGCCTGTTAAGGCCATCACATGTAACAATAACTAACACTAATAACAATCTATGTTAAAAATCAACAATACTTAATTAATTTAAAAAAATATCCACAATATTAATTTACGAGTCTCCCGCTGCTCAAGGAGGGGGGGACGGGAGGGGACCAAAGATCATTCCTCAGCTCACCATACAACAGTTCCTTTCTCCTCTGCCACCACTTCCTTACCCAATACATAACACACTTGCCTACCTCCTCCTCATTACTGCATCGCTTACTCCCTCCACATCTTTCTCCAAAAGCAATGCCACCTTTCCATCCTTACTCACTCTTCTAAATTCATCTAGCCACTGTCCTGCCCCTACTATTCGTTGCACTTTGTGGGTTCCTGAGAAATTAGCCCTCAAGCCGGTCATGACCGCCACATTTGCAAAACCAATTAAGAACTTAGCAATGCACAGTAATAGTTTTTTTAATAAAATGACGAGCTCGTAGATCGTATTTATCACAGAGCACTAAAGGGCAACACCTAATAAAACTATAGAAAAATTATGAACGTATCGAAAACATAAAACCTGGATTTCCATGAATCTTGCGAATAAGCAGTTAGGACAATGTTTTATTTTGCACAAGCTAGAACGCATGCCCACAAAGAATGAAATGACTCTGATGCGGCATCTACTTCTCAGCAAGGCAAGAAGTGAGTTTCCTGATATACACATCAGCCATTATTACGTTGGCATAACACTTACCTCTCCTACAACCATAATTTTGAAATGGTGCGTCTAATCTAATATGATTGAAGAACAGGGGGGGGGGGGGGGGTTGTTTTTATGTTTCGGTTATATTATAGTCTCCCCTCAAAGCTTCTTCTCTATGAATACTAGAAATGAATGCAGGGCATTGTGTGGGGAGCGAAGGTGCAATCAAACAGACACAGAAAGTTATCTTTTGAGCTATATAACAATTTCATATATAGAGTGAACTGTGCATCCGTGGAGTTTTAATTATATATTTAAAAAAAAGAAGGTATCACCCCCTTCATGATTTTTTCATCACAAAATTTGTTTAAACACCCACGCTTGAATACCCTCATGCTTTCATGCCATATTAAAATGCCATAGAGTAAAATTTCCTCTCAGATACTGATTTCAACTCTCCAGTCAGGAGCCACACTTGTGCCCAATTCTGGCAAGCAGATATTTGGTTACCTCAACTTAGGCTACAGGTTGTGGTGGAACTGTTTTCATGAATAATCCCAGAACAAGACAGGCCTATGACCAACCATGCATGATATTTATAGAGATGGCATGTCACATCAGTAGCCACAGAATATACATTATTATACTTGCAAGATATTACTAACCCCCAATAGTAAACGTGTGATATGTGCTAAGTGTCACATTCCACATCTCCCTGGGATGAAGTCCAGGTCTACCAGGAGGATGGATGGCTGTGCCAGTACGAGATTGAGTCATAATCGGGTTTGGATACGTCTTTATCGGGTTCTCCAATGTTGTTCTCCAAGTGAGGTATTGGGTTGAGATGACTTTGGGTTTCTCCTGATGTGTCCACTGGACCTATTTGTTAGATCCAACCACAAGAGACCTAAAGATACCAACCTTGGTAATTTGCTGCCACCATGTCAAATTTCACTGTGGAACATGCTTTCTCGTGCCGCAAAGGTAGGTTCTCTTCAATCATGGCCCAATTCTATCATGGACTTCCCTGCTAACTTGAGCACTGAAGTGTGGCATGATGTGACAATTGATGTGACAATTGAGCCAGAAATAGAGCCCATTGCAACGTGAAACCATGTTCCTCATCAATCACTGAAAATGGTGCATGCCTAGATAGTGTGGCAAATGGAGTTTCATAAAGAAAATATGAGAAGACGTATTTTGATGTGAGGATATTCAACCCGCAAGCTCCTTCAAACAAAAGTGCAGAGCTTGCATGTGTTTAGTAAAAGGAGTTTTATAAATGGAGGATTCCAGAAATGCAACATTCTTGCTTCGCACCATTGCTCCGCTCGGCAACATGTGGTATGGCAAATGAGGCGACAATTGTTTACGAATAGCTAGCCTCCACCCTGCTGCCAAATCTGAGCACAACTACTGTGCCACCAAAACCTTGCTATGTTGCCCTCTGACATGTTCTCACCTAAGATCTGCTCTACAGTATATCAGAGGTGCTCTTTACTCCTCGAGGCATGTTCTATATGAACCACACCAATAACAAAACATTTGACAAAGCTAGATTTTTTTAAACATGTTTTCCTTAAATATGTTTTCCTTAAAAGATAATTTTAAGTTTGGGCTCCTGTAAAAACAACTACAAAATAATATTATATATAATACTTAGTCCCCAAAAAGGAAACTAAAGTTCAGATGCTATTATCTGTGGAGTAATGTGATGAGATTTCTGAATCACAGAATCGTACAAACAAAATATGTATAATTATATATAATATATATGTATATAATTATATTAAGCCTATAAAGTGAGTTTTTTCCCTAAATTGTACTATGATATTCTAGTCTATATAATTATATTCTATATAATTATAATGAAGTAAGTTCTGTCTGAAGTAAGTTCTGTCTTAATTATTTTGTTAGTTACCATCCATTCTGAGTGTTACATATCATAGCAAAATAAAGTGAACAATATCAAAATGCTAAACAATTCTCCATGCATAATATATACCACGGGCCTCATTTCTTTCTACATACAAAATAATTAGCAACAGAGTTCTTGATCTGTACCGAATATAATTACATAAACTAAGAAGGGATTTAATATATATATATAGCTCCCTTTATAAATTTAAATATTTCTTCAAGTCTTTTACAATTGCACCGATGTTGACATGAACATGTTTCGTTTCCCCACCTATGCTTGTAGATTTGTACTTACGTCCAGACAAATGAGCCAATGTGCGGAATGTTGGATTTGAAATCATATATCGAGGCTCCATTTCATAGACCAAAGCATTGTCCCTCAGCCACCAAAGATGAACGAGACCAGCTCCATGAACACCCATGTAAATGTCAGCATCATGGACAATCCTGACCTGCTCACACAATCCGAGATCTTCCAAATGAACTTGTCGTACTGTGGCTGGTTTGAGTGCTTTTCTGAGTTCAATTATAAGTTTGTTCTCATTGGTCAACACTCTTGGAAAGCGATCTAACTTGTCACTTTTGAATCTGAAATATGGTTTTCGGGACACATAAATAATTGAAGGCACACTATTCTGTGTTATATTGTTACTTCTCTGGTCACTCACAGAGCATGCCTTGAGCACTCTTGTCCGAAACGAATTAAGTTGTGTGTTTGATAAACCTTTACCATCACAGTCCAAACATTTCCGTACTGTTTTAAGACTCATTTTACACCGGAATGGAAAACTATGTATGCCTTTTGGCACAAGTATAACCTTCTTGAAGCAAGTCATGACATCGTTAAGACTATCGACTGTGTGAACTTTTGCTTCAGGAAAAAGTGCTTCATCAAACTCGGGGAAGAGGTAATTGTTACCGCCAGATATCCTTATTATGTGAATTTCACGGGATTGTGGGTGATTGGCATCTTGCAGCAGCTTGTGAACACTAAAATAGTCCAGGAATCTAAAATAGATGTGCACTCTCTGTGCAGTGAAAAAGAAAACGTCATCTTCAATCCATTTTTCACAAATTGCTGCAGGTTGGGGCTCTGCTTCTCCTACCCTTGCAATCACTTGCAACACATAATCAGCCAAATGCACCTGATGTCTCAGGAATTCAGTGCTTGTTTTATGGCACTCAGTTCCACACCCATCGAGAAGAGCTATAGATAGTTCTGCTTTGTTGTATTCCATGTACTTGTGATCTGCTTCAATCATTGTTTTACCAAAAATGCGAGGAGATATGATGATATTTTCTAGTGTACATGTAGCCATTTGGTCAGAATAGGAACTTCCAAAACACCGTATTGAAGTTTGCAAAGAGGCATTTGCACAGACAGGAATGGGCAGTTGGAAAGTGTCAACAAAGTAGCTATAACAGAAAGTTCCTTTAACCCAATTGCTTGTCTTCTCTATCACAGAGCTAGTGATAGAGCTGTAAGACACAACAGTTGATTCTAGTAGTGGCCTTGAAAGACGCTGCGCTTCGGTAAGTAAACGTGGCGTGGTATTGCAGGTTCTGTATTTATTAGCGGAGGTACCTGTTTTAGATGTAGTCTTCTCATTCTCATAATATCTGAAATTCCTTGTCACTTCTGGCCGATTCATTAACAGAAGCACGATTAGCTGGATGAGGACTAAAATAATGAATATAGCAACTAGACACAACTTCACACCCATTGCCGATATCTTACTCTGAGCGAGGTGGGCGTAAAGTTTGTTTCTTCTGGTAAATTGGTCCGATTTTAATATGGAGATTTTCCAATTAGCGGTCCCTCCCTCTAGTAATCGACCCTACCCTGGCACCACGAGCAATGGGGGAAAATGTCTTCTTACCAAGGATTCCACTGTTGTCCAGAGAGTATCCTTTCTAGTTCAAGCGGTGTGCCTTCTAATCCTTGACGTCAGGAAAGAACCACTAGGGATTGGCAGAAGCAGCTTTTCTTGAAATGGGAAGCCTACTTAGTACTAGACTAAGAGTGAGGCTATCAGGCAGTACTTTCTGCAGAATTTTCTTAGTATAAAGAAGATAATGCAATTTGTTAAAAGTGGGAAGCTGGTCTGACAACACGTGGTTTTGTTATAAAGTCCCATATCTCTCTTAATCTCCTGGACCAGTTAGGCACTCAGCGCTACAGTATCATAACCACATGTAGCACCCATTTGGGTTTGGTTTGCAGTACTCTGTAAGTAGCTTGGCATGTTTCTGTGCCTGGGACCTGGCTTGTTATGATCACTTAAATGAAATAAAGTTCTTGGCAAGATATAGTCCTGATTTATATACTAAAATGTAGCCAATGCAGTATGCTTACTAAGAGTATTTTTGTTTTGCCATACAAATTTTATTGGCACTGCAGGTTGCAATGTGAAGTGAAGCCACTCCTCCAACTCCTCCGTGAATGCATGAAGTGTTGAGTGGCCAGAGCAATACAAACACTAAAAGCAGATGAAAGTATTTCTTATAATGATGGAATTATTTCTTTTGGTGGAAGTATTTTTATATTTTTTAATGTTCATGTGAAGGCAGCTCTAAATTATTGTTACAAATTTGGAGCGCTCTAGATTCTGCATACTTCACTATATGAACTAGATATATAGCTCGGGTAATAGATCTCTCACTGTGTTCTCTTCTGATATTAAAAACTGATGCATTGGTACAGTCATGCCAAAGTGACATGCATCCAAAGTGGGGTTAGCTACCTAAAAATAAGAGTGCCTGAACTGGCTTTACAATAACCTTCTCAATAATCAACTTCAAATTGTACTCTCTCGATGTTTCGACTAGATGCTCTAGCCTTCATCAGGAATAATGACTGGCTGCAGTTGCAGTTACTTCTTGCATCGCTCTATATGTGCAGGCTGGAATAGCTGTAGAGTGCAGTGACATAACTCTCTGCTGACTCTTCCTCGTTTTGGTTGCGTTTGTTGAAGCATGCACGTTCAAATATATTATTTCTCACTGGAATGAATCCATCAAATAGCTACAGGTTGGTTCATACTTTTTTCTTTTGTCTTTCATAATGCCAGTAGAGTTGAGAACATCCTCAGTCTCCTCGTCTAGGCAATAGAACTGGCCTGACCTGTCTTGCCTCTGCTGCATTGGCCAGTCGTGATGTGATATATACCTAGTTAGCTTATAGTAGGAATCAATTTCTTCTCGTGAAAACAGCAACCACACACCAAACAATTCTCAGAAGGGTTGAACTCTGAACTCATGGTACGATCATGCTATCAAATATGGGCATACAAGGAAGGTGTTACAATAACCCATTAAAGGTGATTAGGTATTACAGATGCACTTCTGTACAGCTCAAACATCTTTCTTCATTTAGCTCAGCCATCTGGGCATTTAAAGGGAAAGGTGTCGTGGTAGGAAGATTCATCACACCTCTGACGACACCATGTTGCTGCATGTTCTAAAACGGAGCTAAAGGTCTGTACACACCCCAAATCAATTTACAACCACAAAAATGTCCAGGAAATTATATAACCACTAAGTATGAGATATATCAGAGTTTAATATAGTGGAACCTCCGTTAATGGATATTCCCCACCTTATAATGGACAGAGGCAGACCGATAGATATTTCCATAGGAATAGTGCCCAGAAAGCACCCGAATAGTGGACAACCTCCAAATTCCGAACAACGGACAGCACCCAAGCACCCTGTTGATTTTGTTACCAGTCACCTCAGCAAAGCCTTTATTGAAACTCTTTCTCACAGAAACTGAGGGATTACAAAGGCAATATTGTAAGGAATTTGGCCAATAACAATGCTCTCTCTCTCACTGCAACAGCAGATTGGTCTCAACTGTTAGTTGGCTCCATTCTGACAATCCAATGGAACGAGTCCATACTTCTTCATAGCCTCTGATGTAAGAGTGGACTTCTGCTACACTCAAGTCCTGTCTACTGGCTGAGAGGCCATCTAGCTAGAGAATCTAGTCATTTCACGTGACAGTTCGCATGTTGCTCACATTTCTTTGAGTCAAATTTCTTGAGTGAAGCTAATCTATAAAGCTGCTGGAGTCGTAATGGCGTCTTCTAAAAAAAAAGGATTCATCTCTCCTTCTTGGAGAAGAAGGTGGACGTGATGAAGCAAAGAAGCATCTTGGAATTACTGTGTGCACCCTTGGAGAAAAGTTTAGTTGTGGTAAGACACAAATTTCAGATATACTGAGGAGCAGTGAGAGTATGTTAGCCATGTATGAAACTAATGCGTCAACTAGTAAAAAACCCTCAAGTTTCAGAGTATTCTGATGTGAATGCATTATTGTACCAATGGTATGCAACGGCCTGTTCCAAGAACATTTACCCATGTGGACCTTAACTTACTGAGAAGGCCAGAGAAATTGCTGTAATTTTAGTCAAGGCAGAATTCAAGGGAACCAATGGCTGGCTAACAAAGTAGAAGAAGCGGTACAATATAAGGAGAGTGGTTGTAAGTGGTGAATCTGGTGATGTATGAGGGGAGACATCATGTCCTGGAAGGAGAGGCTGCCTAAGAATATAAAAAGGAAGACATTTATAATCTAGATGAGAGACTGGATGCATTTGGAAAGCACTCCCTGATTGTGTGTTTGGACAGAAAGGAAAGCAATGCTGGGGTGGGAAAAAAGTAAGCAGAGATTGACAGTAACCTTCATAGTGAGTGCTGCTGGTGAAGAGGAAACTCCCATTGTCATCTGGTATTATGTAAAAAACCTAGGTGCTTCCAAGGTTTTGATACATATGGTCTTCCTGTGAAGTATTACCACCAGAAAAAGGCATGGATGATGAGAGAAATCCTTAGTACAGTTTTGACAGCTTTCAATCATAAAATGAGACAAAAAAATCTGTTTTGCCTCTAATGGACATAGCAGGTTGCCCCCCTGAAGAGTTCAAAGGAATGTATAGCAATGTCAATAATAGGCACACAACACATTGTGTTTGCTCCTAGTAATAATAGGCACACAACACATTGTGTTTGTTCCTAGTAATAATAGGCACACAACTCATTGTGTTTGCTCCTAGTAATAATAGGCCCACAACACATTGAGTTTGCTCCTAGTATTAAAAACTACCCAGGAGGGTCTGCTTTGCTTGCCAATTAATTGAGCAGCCACCTAAAATCGAGCATCGAGCATCACGTTACTGTGAGCATCTTGTACTGGAGTGCAGTATTTCCTACTAACCTTATAATAGCCACCTCTTGGAATCACCTGAGGCTATAGCTATAAGCCCTTTGGCTTTTAGTTCCTAACTATGGCTTTGGAATACCCCTGGCCTTAAGGCTGATTCCAGGATCAAGATGTGGAATTGGTTCTACTCACTAGGAACATTTCATGGAGTCAGTCATACACACTGGGACATTCCAGGATCAAAATGTGGAGTCAGTTATACACACCTGGGACACTCCAGGATCAAGATGTGGAGTCTGTAATACTCGCTACATGCCTAAGAAAGGTTAGGACTGTAGCTTTGCACTAGCTACATGTTTTTACTAGCAATGTCTGAAGTTAGTTCTCAAATGCAACATTATACGGACTGAACAGTAGCTAGTTACTATTGCCGTTTCAAAGATCATTTTCAGCTTAGAGGGAGGACCAAACCATTTTTGTGGTTTTGTTCTTAAAAAACTTTCTAATGTTTCGTCCATTTTCAATAATTTAGGTTTTTTTTGCGCTTTACAAGATTATGTTGCAATCAACTTTGACTTCACTCACTTGCAATGACACTGAGGGCATTACTTATGTACTTCACACTGCAAATGTAAGTCATCAATACTTGCCACATGTGTTGCCATCAGAGTACCCACTGTTACAGTGAACACATGTGTTGCTATCAGAGTACCCACCGATACAGTGAACACATGTTTTACTATCAGAGTACCCACTAATACAGTGAACACATGTGTGGCTATCAGAATACCCACAGATACAGTGAACACATGTGTTGCTATCAGAATACCCACCGATACAGTGAATGATGATCACTTTCTATTTCTTCTACTAGCCCATTTTTATTGCTGGCAGGTGAAGTGAGCACATAGATGGGACTCAATTGCATGACGATGGAAAAACTGATTATTCATACGATAGGGGTTTTCAGATGACAGGGGGGAAATTACTGAGTTAGAAGCAGTTCTACATCCTCAATGCATTTCCATGGTAAACCATTCTATTCATGCTCTTATCGTCCAATTCTCAATCAGTATATAACAAAAAGGCACAAACTCAGCAATAATGAACTGAAACTTGATCAGTGAATGTTTGGAAATAAAACATGCTCTTTTGAAGACATTAATATATAGTCTGATCTTCCCTTAAAACATATCCCAACCTAGAGCTAGTCTAATGTGGTCGTTTTTGCAATGCAAATATCTTTCTAGTTAAAACGCGGTATATTAGAAACATCTATATGGGGAGACATTAGGAGCTATCTGGAATTAATCATCACTGAACAGAGAAGACAGTTACAACTCCCCAGCCATATACCATCGGGTGCTGTGGGCAGCTAACACATCCCTAGCAGTCGCGTGATTACCACCATGAGAATGCATCCAGCTGATGAAAACCAATGAAGGAAGGAAAAAGCTCTTAATTAGCTATATAATTATTCGTGTGATTATCATTGCTCTCATATAATTAATTCTCAGATCCCTGAGGAAAAGATGATTCTCCAACAATAAAAATAATGTCTAGCACAATAAATTTCATAATAACCTAGACACATATGTAGTTTGCTGATGAAGGCTATAAATAGTGCTCAATGCTGTGTTAAAGCAGAGCTATTGAATAGTAGTAATAGAAAAGTACTGGGATGGCTAGTCCTACTATAGTTTGATGCGAATGCAATCGCATGAAACTATAGTAGCTACTACTGAGGAACACTATTAATCATTTATCGTTTGTATTATTTTAATTTGATTATCAGTGATAACTATCAATTTAATTTCTGTTTCTGGGCTAATTTGTGCTCAATCTATTAGGTATGTATATATGAGTTAGCTCATTATTAACTTATAATGGCAGTCGGCTTGGGACCCTCCCCTCTTATGTCAAGTAGTTTGCACAGCAATAACCAACTTTATAGATTCTGGCCAAGCTTTTGACCAGCACTTTGGGTTGTCTTCAGGTCATCAGAATGATCGCCCCTGGTGGTGGTGCAGGTCATGTGACTCCTGGTGTTGATTGGGATCATAAAGGTAGTCCCAAGCGATTGGCAGTCACCCATACCCAGGAAATATCAGGGAGGGTATCTTCAAGAGGAATGCAACTAAAATCATGATGATGGATACGCACTAACACTCATTTACAAGGCACTAGTCCCAAACAAACCAAGCGAGCCCAACACGGTCCCATGAGGGCATGTGGACTCTCAACTGGAGGGTGGGTCACAACACCAATAAATTCTGCCAGTTCTTAAGACCCCACACCACCACGAGGGGGAGCCACAAGTGAAAGCTGAAAACGACTAAGTACAAGTCAAAAGTTCATCTAGGGTCTACAAACACAGCTCCTGAATGAATCCATCCTAACCACATAACTAACTAGGTGATGTTCAAATAGTACAGCAGATAGGTGTATGAATTGTGCTATTGACAATACCTGTATGAAAGATGCTATAGGGCCATTGCTGATTCATCCCGTGACAAAAATGGTAGCCGTTTTTCAAAATGGCCGGCCCAAACTCGTGTGAATTCTTTGTCGTACTGTGCAACTTTCTTGCCATTACTGCCACAATAATAATAATAATAGTAATAATAGTAATAGTAATAGTAATAATAATAATAATAATAATAATAATAATAATAATAATAATAATAATAATAATAATAATAATAATAATAATAATAATAATAATAATAATAATAATAATAATAATAATAATAATAATAATAATAATAATAATAATAATAACAATAACAATAATAATAATAATAATAATAATAATAATAATTATAATAATAATAATAATAATAATAATAATAATAATAATAATAATAATAATAATAATAATAATAATAATAATAATAATAATAATAATAATAATAATAATAATAATAATAATAATAATAATAATAATAATAATAATAATAATAATAATAATAATAGTAATAGTAATAATAGTAATAGTAATAGTAATAATAATAATAATAATAATAATAATAATAATAATAATAATAATAATAATAATAATAATAATAATAGTAATAATAATAATAATAATAATAATAATCATAATCATAATAATAATAACAATAATAACAACAACAACAACAACAACAATAATAATAATAATACTCCTCTTTGGCTGTCTCCCCCCCATTTTTTTGTGCCAATTGGGATAGAGACGGCTGGTTCATTTGGCAAGTCTGCAGGTCATTTCTTTTTGGATTTGGGTAACAGTCTCAAACGGGAAATGGATGATCCCCTCTCCTCCTTTTTCCTTTCCCAGCAGATTGCAGTAGCCATTCAGCGAGGTAATACTGCAGCTTGGCTGGTGCCTTTAGTTGTAATGACGATTATTTTTTATAAGTAGTCTATTAAGATATATTGTTTTAATGTTTGTTTGTTATTCTGTTTATTGGACATTGTATTTAATATCTACTTCTTATTTTTGTATTTTAGATTAGTGAATTGAGAGAACAACAAAAAAAATAATAGTAATACTACTATTTCTACCACTACTACTACTACTACTACTAATACTACTACTACTGCTACTACTACTACTACTAATAATAAAATGGTGATAGATCTTTGCAGATATGCCAGGTGGTGGAAGTGGGCTGGTATATTGGGTCTAGACCACACAAACCATTCAAGCATCTTGTGGACACTGCACGAGCTAGGACTGTGTATCTCATATGACGGTATGATGGGTATCTCGACTAAGCTAGGCAACAAGATCAGCAGTTGCATATGGAGAAAGCCGTCTGTCCTCCTGAGCTTAGAAGTGGTCTTATCTCAACTTCTGCAGTTGAGAACATTGACCACAACCCCAGCTCTATTAGTGCACGTGATACCTTCTATATAACTGCGCACTCTCTGTTTCAACACACCGACAAGGAAAGCAGTGGAGTTGCTCTGGTTGTTGTCCAACTGTGTGATGGTTCTGCTACCAAGGGATGGTCGCACAACCCTGACGCCTACACTACCATCCCTCCCACTATTCTTGTCAGACAAGATCTGCCTCTTCGAAAGCAAGACGGTCCAAACAAAGCAGACTGTCAACTCACATCACAAGCCATGAATGTGGGTACGTTTAAAAGGTACATTTGAGTTTTTGTAACAGTTTTATTTTTATTTCACAGATGGCCAGAACATTTGAGAAGGGTATATACTGGATAGAGACATGGAATGAAATAATCTCCTGGGCTGCATACCATGGCATCCACCAAGCAGCATTACCAGAAGGTAATGTGTGGCACTCAATTCCTGCCTCTCTTCCAAAACAAGGCCAAGTCAGTGGCCATGGTTTGCCACTCCATGGACATTGTGAAGACAGCAGCTGAAGTCTTGAATCCTGTCAGGAGCTAATCATGATATGCAATTAGCCACTCTATACACTTGCCAAGGAAATCCAATGGAGTTGCAGGAACTCATGGAAGAAGATTACTTTGTCGCGATGTTTGGTGGATTACACATTGAGATGACAGCTCTCAAGGTACTTCGAGATCTTTTATATGATGGTGGGTGGACTGGATGTTTGTAGTAATGGCTGGAAACACATAGAATTCCATGCTGTGGGAAGGTTCAGTATTCAACGAAATAATGTTTGTAGTAATGGATGGCACACACATGGTATTCTATGGCTTACAATTGTGGTTATGCACCATAGTTTCTGCATACTTCACCAGATATATGGTTAGAAATAATATGCATTGGTCTCTCTGAATGCGCACTTTTGAATGTTGCACAGGTATACCCTTGCTCAAGTTACGTGCACATTTATACCGGAATGACGTACTGTGGCAGTCTCGTTGTAACCTCAATGAGATTGATAATATTCATTACTTCTGTGCAACGATCGTGAAACCAGAGTCCTTCTTGAACGTGCTCAAAATAATGTGATCTTTTCTTCTAAGATAGCTTGGAAAGTGTTTTCCCTTCTGTCCACGCAAGTGGAATGTCACACCGCCTGGTAAAAAAAGCATGGTTCTACATTGCCACGCCCATCCGCCTGGAACCGACTGCCATTTTGTTTGAGTTGTTCTCTTCGTATCTTTGTAGTGATGGCTTCTAAGCTTGCTAATGATGGACGAGTAAAGAATCTGCTGGAAATATTAGCCAACGCCAAATCCAGTTTGCAAATAGGTCACGACGTGCCCCAGGATTTGGAAAGCTCCGACACAGATGATGAAACGGTGGATCCCACCTTCGACTTAAGACCCCAGCATGAAGCCAGACACTGACTGCCTTTCTGTGAAGATCGGTCTACCCATTCGAAGCAGGAAGACAGGAGCAGGAAGACAGGACCTGGAGCATGAAGACAGCACCAGGAGCAGGAAGACAGCTCCAGGAGCAGTAAGACAGCACCAGGAGCAGGAAGACAGGACCAGGAGCAGGAAGATAGGGCCAGGAGCAGGAAGACAAGGTCAGGATCAGGAAGACAGGGCCAGGAGCTGGAAGACAAGACCAGGAGCAGGAAGATAGGGCCAGGAGCAGGAAGACAGGGCCAGGAGCAGGAAGACAGAGCCAGGAGCAGGAAGACAGGACCAGGAGCAGGAAGACAGGGCCAGGAGTAGGAAGACAGGACAAGGAGCAGGAAGATAGGGCAAGGAGCAGGAAGATAGCTCCAGGAGCAGGAAGACGGGGCCAGGAGCAGGAAGACGGGACCAGGAGCAGGAAGACAGGGCCAGGAGCAGGAAGACAGGGCCAGGAGCAGGAAGACAGGGCCAGGAGCAGGAAGACAGGGCCAGGAGCAGGAAGACAGGGCCAGGAGCAGGAAGTCAGGACCCGGAGCAGGAAGACAGGGCCAGGAGCAGGAAGACAGGGCCAGGAGCAGGAAGACAGGACCATGAGCAGAAAGACAGGGCCAGGAGCAGGAAGGCAGGTCCAGAAGCAGGAAAACAGGACCAGGAGCAGGAAAACTGGACCAGGAGCAGGAAGGCAGGACCAGGAGCAGGAAGACAGGGCCAGGAGCAGGAAGACAGGGCCAGGAGCAGGAAGAGAGGGGCAGGAGCAGGAAGACAGGGCCAGGAGCAGCAGGAGCAGGAAGACAGGGCCGGGAGCAGGAAAACAGGACTAGGAGAAGGAAGACAGGACACTAGGAGCAGGAAGGCAGGACCAGGAAGATAGGACCTGGCTCGGCCATTTTCCTTCCTTTATTTCCAACTGAGATCCCTGCTAAGTTGAGGCAAAAATTCTTAACAGAGAAGACAGAATTATGGAGAAGTTCCTGGGAGCACACAATGTCCTTACTGGCAATCTGGTGTGCTCTGGTGGTGATAATGACACTATCAACAAGAATGCAATAATTTACTAGTACATCTTTTCTTGTAGATTGGAGGAGAGAAGGTAGTCGAGGAATACATGACACTAGCTAGCTATAACATATCTGTGTTGCAGTATCCTACAATAGGCTAGCTATAACATATCTGTGCTGCAGTATACTATGTATACCACAATACATAACACTAGCCAGTTATAACATATCTGTGTTGCAGTATCCTATGTAGACTACAATACATGACACTAGCTAGCCATAAAATATTTGTGTTGCAGTACTCTATGTAGACTACAGTACATGATACTAGCTAGTTATAATATATTTGTGTTGCAGTATCATATATAGACAGACTGATCGCTTTTAATCACTAGTTGTGTGAGTTCTGGAATTTTTGATGTTCCACTCATCCTAATAATGTTTCTATTGACCATAGTAGCCAAGGCTGAATAAAGTGATTGTTGAATCCTCACAAACTTGAACTCATGAGCTTGGTATATAGCCAGACTCACATGCCAAAGGAAAAAGGTGATATTTACTTATAAGGAAACAAATGTTGTAGCTACTGTGAGAAACCAAATTTATTCAAGCATTTTCTCTGCACAGCTCCAGAGAGCTGATGCAGGTGGCACTGATAGGCCTTTTCCCTGCATGCTGCCTGATCCTGTTAAGTCTATTACACTAAACCCAAATGCTCCAAGCTACTTTAAACCTAACAGCACACTCACACTACATTTTGTTGCCCCCAAAGATAAAACCAAGAAAAAGGACAACATTACTTTCTTTCCCAAATTAGGTCAGGAGCAACATCGAGAGAGTTGATTAATCGAGAAAGCTATTATAAAAAGGAATAGTAAGCAGTCACTGCAACAATTATCATTTTTCTTGAGCTGTGATTTGGCTGGCAGTGGTCATCAGTGGGTATGTATGCTCGTAGTGCATTTATTGTGTTGACAGTTCATACCACTCCGACAGGATATAGTTAAAGCATATTTACCGATGATAAAACATGCTTATTGAATCTGCTAGCAGTATAGTCCTAATGTATCGAGCTTTCATCCGAAGTACTATTTCGTACCGTCCCTCTCTGCTGGTGCAGTCCAAGAACAGCGAGTTTTGATGGTAAGGGGTCATCTAATTCAATTAACATAGCTAGTTTTTTAAGCATGAGTGAGTGTATGTGTGTAGATATAAATATACATCATCATTGTTGTAAATTTTGGATAGTACATATATAGATGCATACTGTAGCTGCTACAGCTGCCATTCCAGACACAAGTCTTAATTAAGTCTGAATCCAAATGATCAAGTCGCATGTTGATGATGATGGTAACTGAGGATTATGCATGCAAACTAGTGTAGGGGAATGGCTAAATCCAAGCGGAGGAATGCGATCAGCTCCTGAAAAAAGTCAAACAGATCCTCCAGCGAACATCCAATGTCACCATCTATATAAACACCAAGCATAAATATAGAATTATAAAGCCAAGAATATTAGTAGCCGAGAACAAAGGCTTATAAGAAGCTATTTAGTTCAAGTGCATTTTAGCCTAGAAAAAAACACTTTTATAAACATTGCAGAACTCACCAACACAATAAGTATTTGGAGGAACCTTTACCTTTTAAAATAAAGGTACACAGCATAATACACATTTCATAAATATTATTGGATATGGTAAAGTTCTCCTTAAAAACTTGTGGTCAATATTGACAAATTCCAGTTTCCTTTTTTTGATGAGTCAATTTTAATATCCCGTAAAACCATTTTTGTTGCTGGTATAAACTTTGTATAGCTATAAAGCATTTTCATTCTACATCTTTCATAGCAAATTAACGCAAAAATTGTGTACAACATTTTTCTGATAAATTATTCTTGCACATATGATCTTTAGTCACAGAATAAACAACATCTTCACCAAAAGATACTTTTTGGAACACTATTCCACTTCCATGTAAGTTATGACTTTCAAATTACCTAAGTGTTGGAGAATAACTGCTACCTGTACTTTTACTTGTTAGATCAACAACTTCATTCCTATGAGACACACATTACTCTACCATCATTTACATATAACTAGTACATTATATACCTGCAACATGAAGTCACATGATCAACTAACATCTCTATACCGAACATCATTCCACATTTCAAGCTTTTTCTTTAGGCAATTTTTATAGAAATATTACGTGATCTACTGAGACAAAAATGTTAATTCACCCCACCAGGCAAATTGAATATGAGAGAGATATCCAGATCTTGTTGTAGATGACGAATATATGTGCGAAAAAAATCCAACCCATTTTTAAGCAGATCTGGAGATGATAGTGTAGTTGCTGACAACTTTTCCAAATTACTTTAATTAGGAGCACACTTAAAAAACACAAATCCCTTAAAGTTAGAAAATGGTCATAGAGTAGATCCCTAAAACTGTCAGAATTGATTTGCAACTCATAAAAAAACGATTTCTTTCTCCCCAATACCAGCCCGAAGTAGCTCATCTTTTTCAGTATCTGTTGTTGGTATCTGTGTTTGGCCAAGCACACAAACTTATGCTTCCAAACACATTTAGGGTTATTGCAATCGTTGACTAGCTTTTCAACAGTGAAGATACTTCTTCTCTCAATTTCCTCCTTAGTGGTTTATTTTTATTGAGCACTATATAACAAGCACCAATCAGCTGCAGCCATTACTATGAGTATATAATATTAAGTGCATAGACAATACTCACTCTTACCTAGCCCATACCATATCACTACGTACGACCCTTCACCCGATTGATGACCCCTTACCTCGCGCATGCCCCATGACATACACTCAATTGATGCACACATCTCATGCAGATAATAACTATATTCAATCCTCTTTGATCTGACATCGAGATGGTGCATTGCACTTAACTATGTGTGCATCAATTCAGTCAGCGTAGCATTTGATAGTTGCTAGAGACTCCACCGGCAAAAGTACTGGCTAGGGGATCGTCCAGTGTCGAAATCCCAATTACTGCCCACCACCCTCATGGCAGTGAACTGCCCCTACCCGGGCTGCGACTTTGCCACACCGGATGGGACGCCCCCAGTAGTGGTGGCCGCCCTACTGAATGGCCACATGCTGGTTCATAGTCAAGCTGCCAGGACTAAACCAACGCCTGTCCGCCGCCCAGAGGTCACAGCCCGAGGGACCACTGAGGGGTGGCACTATTTCTTAACCAGATGGAGGGCCTACTCCCTCGCCGTCCATCTGGCTGGCCCCGACGTGGCAATCCAACTGCTGGAGTGCTTAGATTCCAAGCTGAGACGTGACGTCACACGGAACATTGTGGGTCCCTTACCTATAGAGGAGCATACCGAAGCAGACCTCCTGGTAGCCATCAAAGCCCTCGCTGTCCGGGAGGAAAACCCGAAGGTCGCCCGTGTTGCGCTCCAGAATGGTCCAGGACCGGGGGGGAGCCCATCCGCTCCTTTGCTGCCAGGCTCTGCGGCCAAGCGGAAGTCTGCATGTTCGTCAAGAAATGCTCGGGTTGCGACGTGGTAAATAACCAGGGGGAGTAGAGGGTCGCAGATCAGCTCTGCGTTGGTCTCGCCGACCCCGACATCCAGGAGGACCTCCTCAAAGACACCAACCAGGCCATGACCGTGGAGGAGACAATAAGATTTGTTGAGGTGAGGGCTGCGGGCAAGCGGTCCGCGGTCACCATCACGACACCCACCTCGGCAAACCTTATTATCGACGAGGAGGCTGACCATGAAGCTGCCCTCCGGAGTGGTTACAGGCAACAACAGCGCCCACCCACCCCACGATCATCCGTGAGAGACCCCACCAGCAAACCAAACCGCCTGCAGCCACCACCAAGGAACCAGCCCATCCCACACAAAGGGCAACCCAACACCGGCAGGCCGCCCACTAACCCAAAGGCCACATGCTGCTTTTGTGGCAACCAAGGCCACGGGACGAGAGCACGAACGGCCATCAGGCGCACCCAATGCCCGGCCTTTGGCTCCACCTGCTCGTCCTGTGGCCGCACCAACCATTATGCCCACCTCTGCTGGCAAAAGCAGGCCGAGCAGGAGAGTGCCATCACGGAGGAAACCAACACACTATCCGAGGGCTCACTACCACACCAGTCATGGGACTCGTCCACTAACACCTGGGTGCAACGTCGATCTTCACCCCAACCGAATATGCAGGTGAAGGTCTCGACTTACAAGGCAGACTACCAGGCCCATGGCCACACCTTGAGGGAAGAGCGCCACAACCTGACCACCACTGCCCTGGCCGACACTGGCTGCCAAAGCTGTCTGGCTGGACCCCTCCTGATGCGCGAACTCCACCTCCGCCCCCACGACCTCATCCCGGCCACCCTCTCCATGTCATCAGCAAGTGGCAACGCCCTCCCCATCATCGGGGCTGCCCTCCTACGGATCAAGTCTTGCCACACCATTCGAGAGACCAGGCAGATGGTCTACTTTTGCCCTCTGGCCACCAAGCTATACCTGAGCCTGGCCACCTGCTATGACCTTGGGCTGATCGCTAAGGGGTTCCCCCTCTGTACGTCGATGCCACCTTCGGTAAACGGCACGAATACATGGGCGACCCCTGATCAGCCACTGTCACCAGCCCAGGACCTGCTGACCAGAACTGATGACCTGCAGACCAGACCCATCCATCATGTGCCCAGACCTCCCCAGATGAACACCACAGCGGACCTGCAGGCCAAACCTCCAGGACCCCATACCACTACTCCACCCATGGTGAGGCACACTGCACCCACCCCCCTCAGACCTTGCTCATGCCCAACCACGGCACCCCCCCCAGACAAACCCCCCTCCCTGCCCTTCCCCGGCACTGAGGAAAACCGCCACAGACTTGAGCGTCACTTGCTGGAACTATACTCAGCGAGTGCGTTTCAACGTCTGTGAGCACCAGCCCCTCCCAATGATGTCTGGACCCCCCTTATCCCTGAGCATCGACCCCACCGCCATCCCCAAGCCTTGCCACAATCCCATCGCCATCCCCATCCACTGGCACGATGAGGTGAAGGCCGGTCTTGACCGGGACGTCCGCCTTGGCGTGTTGGAGAAGGTCCCCCTGGGCACGCCCATCACTTGGTGCCACCGCATGGTGATTTGCACCAAGAAGAACGGGTCGCTCAGGAGGACCATCAATTTTTAACCCCTAAACCAGCACGCCACGCGCGAGACCCATCACTGCCCATCTCCATTCCACCAGGCTCGGGCCATTCCACGCAAAACCAAGAAGACCATTTTCGACGCGTGGAATGGCTACCACTCCGTAGCACTCAACGAGAGAGATCGGCATTTCACAACATTCATTACCCCATGGGGCAGATACAGATATCTAACCACCCCCCAAGGCTACATCGCCTCGGGTGATGCCTACACGGCCAGGTACGATGCCCTCGTCGCCAACGTGGCATCCAAGACCAAGTGCATCGACGATGCACTGCTCTGGTCGGACGACATCACGGGAGCATTCCATCAGGCGGCTGAGTGGCTCCACATCTGTGCCGTGAATGGCATCACCCTAAACGCACGCAAATTCCGATTTGCCGAGGTCACTGTCGAGTTCGCCGGATTCACCGTCACACCAACCGAGGTATGACCCGCTGACAAATACCTCCAATCGATCACTGACTTTCCAACCCCAGTAAATATCACCGACGTACGTGCCTGGTTTGGCCTTGTGAACCAGGTTTCTTACACCTTTGCAATGACTACTTCAATGCTCCCATTCCGGGCTCTCCTGAAACCATCTACACCCTTCGAATGGACCAGCGAGCTGGCGGAAGCCTTTGCAACCTCAAAACATCACATCTGCGAGCGCATCAGGGTCGGTGTCGAAATCTTTGACAAGGACCGCCCAACCTACCTGGCGACCGACTGGAGCAAGGACGGGATCGGGTTCTGGCTGTTCCAGAAACACTGCCAGTGCCCATCTCGTGACTTGTTCTGTTGCCAGGATGGTTGGCGCGTCACCCTGGTGGGCTCGCGCTTCACCCATGCTGCTGAGTCACGATATGCCCCTGTGGAGGGAGAAGCCCTGGCGGTAGCCGATGCCTTGGACAAGGCCCGCCACTTCGTCCTCGGGTGCAGCGACCTCGTTGTAGCAGTGGACCACAAGCCACTGCTGAAGCTATTCGGTGATCGCTGCCTCGAGGACATACCAAACCCACGCCTCCGCAATATCAAGGAGAAGACGCTCCGGTACAGGTTCCGGATGGTGTACATCCCTGGCGTAAGGAATCACACCAGCGATGCCCTCTCACGCCACCCATCCGGGACCCGAACACCACCACGACTCCACCTCCCAGATGACATCCCAGCACCCAGCCCTGCCTGCCCAGGAAGCCAGGACTCAGCCAACGAGGCAATCCACTGCGCCTCCCCTCAGCCCATCGAGGACGACGGCCTACACCACGCAATCTGCTCAGCCATCACAACAATCCCTGTGAGCTGGGAGCAGCTCCACGAGGACGACGGCCTACACCACGCAATCTGCTCAGCCATCACAACAATCCCTGTGAGCTGGGAGCAGCTCCAAATCGCCACCATGGCTGACTCGACAATGCAGGACCTCATGTACTATGTTGAGGAAGGACCCCCAGAATCCCGGCACATGTTACCAGCTGCCATCCGGGCATACTACCCAATCATAGACAACCTCTTCATCATCGACGGTGTCATCTGTTACGGAGAACGTGTCATCATTCCTGCCGCCCTACAACCAACATGCCTTGCAGCCCTCCATGCAGCGCACCAGGGCACCAGCGGGATGACAGCTCGGGCAACCTCATCACTGTACTGGCCAGGCCTAACCACTGATATACCAGCTACAAGAAACAGCTGTCCCACATGCAACGCCAACGCCCCATCCCAGCCAGCGATGCCCTCGACCACACCGGAGGAACCAGAGTACCCCTTCCAGCACCTCTGTGCGGATTTCTTCCACCACGAGGGATCCGCATACCTGGTGCTGGTCGACCGGTAATCTGGCTGGCCCATCGTCGCCCCGGCCACCAACGGGGCCACAGGCCTTGCCACCATACTCAGGGACACTTTTGCAACTTATGGCATACCCGACACCCTGACGTCGGATGGCGGGCCAGAGTTTGCCGCACACTCCACAAGAGAGCTCCTATCCACCTGGGGCATTCACCATAGGGTATCCTCAGCGTACCACCCACACGCTAACAAGGCAACACCGGCCCTGGGGGCTCCCTCCAATCGGCCTTCTTTAAAGCTTTACTCCTCTACAGAAACTGCCCCAGCCCTGATACGAGGATGTCGCCGGCCATATGCCTTTACGGCCGACCCATCAGGGACCTGCTCCCCGGAATCCCAGAAAGGCCTAGACAGCCAAGGAACATGGACTCGCACCTGCAAATCAGAGACAAGGCACTAGCCCACCGCCAATCTCTCGGCCGAGCAAGATGGGACGAGCACTCCGGCGGCCTCTCCCCCCTTCATTGTGGTGACAAGGTTTTTGTACAGAACCAAACAGGCCGTCACCCAACGAAGTGGGACAAAACAGGAGTGATCGTCGAGGTGCTCCAGTATACCACCAGTACCAAGTGAGAATGGACGGCAAGGCAGACTGACAATGCGCAACCGTCGCTTCCTACGTAAACAGGTCACCACTCCGACGACACCAGACGACCCGCTCAAACGGCGACTGCCGGACCACCTCCTCCCTTCACAACAGCCACTGCCACCAACACCAGCTCCATCCATTTTACCCCATACCCCTATCCCACCCCAGATCTACCCCCTGTCTCCGATGAGCTCTGCGACACCGATGCGTCCTCCGATGAGCGCAACGACACCGATGGGACCCCCAGCACCAACTCCAAGCTGGCAGCCACCAGTGGGTGTTGTGAGAGCTGCTGGTCCTTACGCCTCCGTTGCCGGTACCCCGACACCCCCCCATAGCCCAATCCAAACCAACCTGAAGAACCTGGCGAAGATCCCGAACCTCTCCTTCCCCACAACCACTACTCCTGCTCCTGGACCCAGACGCAGCAAGAGAGGGCCTAAGCCGATCATACGCTACGGACAACGGTCAACCTAACACAGTCCCCCTGACGTAGGACTTGGGGGGAGATAGACAATACTCACTCTTACCTAGTCCATACCTGTATATGCATATCACTACGTACAGCCCTTCACCCGATTGATGACCCCTTACCTCGCGCATGCCCCATGACATACACTCAATTGATGCACACATCTCATGCAGATAATAACTATATTCAATCCTCTTTGATCTGACATCGAGATGGTGCATTGCACTTAACTAGTGCAGACATCAAATGTTTAGAGGATCCTTTACCTTAGGATATTATGTGGTGGCTAAATTGTTTGACCCACTTTTTAACAGCCTGAATTGTGATCTTTGGCTATGCTAGCTATGAAAATACTTCTTGCCTTCTTTAAGTTAGAAAACCAGCTCGGACCTTGAAAGTGACTCAGTGGCGGATCCAGAAGGGATCGACTGGTCTCTTTCGAGGCCCCCTTTTCTCTAATTCCCAAACTCTAACTAAACAACAAATCTGCAATGCTATTTGCTTTTTCCTTTTTCTTTTAGCTAGCTGGCTGGCGAAGCCACACCCCAAGTGGGGGAAACATAGAGGTGTGGCTGCACCAGACTAAACCTTACCTTTATCGTCGTTCCAAATGTTCAGCACCTGGTTCATTACTCCCAGAGAGATTTACTGTCGACTCCTGTCACTCACCAAATATCTTACTCATGGGTCAGTCAAAGTTAAAGGCTTTTTTCAAAACCACCCCAGGCCCGCCTACAGCTAAAGAAGTTGATCTAAACTGAGCAGTGAATGAGAATATTATGCTATTGAATAGATTGCCAACTTAGTACTAGTACTAGCTAGCTATAGTCCTTGCAGCCAGCCACTACTGCTAGCTAGTAGAGTTAATTTACATAGAAATATCCACATTTAATGCACAGGAAACAAAAAAGGACCAGCAAGAACACTACTTTTCCATCTCCAGCTATGGTACCTGTTGCTCTTCCTGGGTCTCCTGCTTCAGTCCATTGTGTCTCCTCCGAGCCCTCTGTGTCTGTGATTCTCACCCAGCCCTCTGTGTCTGTCACAGAGCACTCTCTATCTGTGTCCCAGCCCTCTCTGTGTGTGTCTCCCACCAGCCCTCTGTGTGTGTGTGTCTCCCACCCAGCCCTCAGGCTCTGTGTCTGTGTCTCCCCCTGAGCCTACTGAGCCTGAGCTATTACCACCTTCATGTTCCGCTTCTGTCCTGCCCTCTCATTCTGCGTCTCATCTGCCCTCTCATTCTGCGTCTCATCTGCCCTGCACTTCCTTGTCCAATTTTTCTGCTTCTTCATCATCAAGTGCTTCAATTGATTTTGAGAAGTGTAACGATATTGGCTTGCTTATGCGCTCAATGCCCCAAACAGATTTGGCTCCAGAGTGCAAGTATTCACTTTTACTTAATCATTTTAAGCCTGATAGTTCATTTACATTTCCAAGTAGTTATTTAGATGGCTGTAATAGGTATTGTCAACATAAATACTTGGCTGAAAACCCGTGATTTGTTTATAGTAAAGTATATAGAACATGGAATATTTTGTTTGCTATGTGTTCTCTTTGCTACAAAGGGTTTGGGTCATTTTGTATGTAATGGATTTGATGCATGGTCTAGGAAAACTAAAAAGTTTGCTGGTCACAACTGTACGCAGTACCATCAGCTGGCTTTAGCTCGGGCAGATGCTTTAAAGTCTTCCCACGTGTGTCCCGAGTCTTCTATTAAGAATCGTTTGCTGCATAATTATAGATGGGAGTAAACATAGCAACAAGTAGGTACATAATAAGATGTATGGCTGATGCAATACTTCTTTGTGGCAAGCACTATTCGAGGTCACAGAGATGATAGCACAGCTGATTCTGAGGTAAACAGAGGGAATTTTTTAGCACTTCTTGAATACTCTGTGAGGTCCGGAAATGTTGCATTAGCCAAGCATTTGAAAGGTGCTTAAAAAAATGCAACTTATACTAGCAAAACTACCCAAAATTAACTCATTGAATGCATAGGTGATCATATTAGATATAGTATAATACAGGAAATTAAACAAGTTAATCTGTTCTTAGTGATGAAGTCATTGATATATCCAGTAAGGAGCAGTGAGCAGGTGTCAGTAGTGTTAAGATTTGTCGATAATAATTTAAAAATTCTTAGATTTCACAAGTACAGAAAGGATCACTGGAGAGGTTTTGGCTCTTGCAATAAAAGAAGCACTGAATAAGATTTTGAAGATTGTAGGGGGCAGGGCTATGATGGTGCTAGCAATATGTCTAGTGCAAGGGGTGTGCAGGGTCGTCTCTTGGCAGAAAATCCTAAAGCCACATATATCCACTGTAATAGTCGCGTGCTTAATTTGTTTTATTGTTGAAGCTTGTAGTTTACCTCCTATTCGTAATATGAATTCTACTGTTACTGAGACAGCATACTTCTTCCATTATAGTGCTAAACGGCAACTATTTTTTTAGATAAGGAAACTAGCATTGTTAAAGTTAAGGATCTTTGTAGAACAAGATGGATTTATCGGCACAAAGCTTATGATTTTTTTAATGTTTTGTATCAATTCCTTGTAATTGCAATGGAAGAAATTACAGAACGTGATCCTACATGGGGATATGAACTGGAATATGAAAACAATTGTGGCAGCCAATGGCTTGCTCGAGATGTATCTTTCCTTTCCTTTTATAATATCTTTCATAGCAACAATGAATTCTATGTCTATTATAAAACCAAAATTACAAAAGAAAAGTAATGATATAGTAAAAGCTTATAATTTATGGATGTTAAAGACGTACTGAATGAACTTTGTGTAATTCGTCAAAGTGAGGAAATGTTACATTCATGGTATGTGCAAGCTGAAGCTATAGCTCATGATGTTGGTGTGGTTCCTGAAGTCCCACGTGTATCTGCTCGACAAACTTACAGAAATAATGTGGAGTACAGTTCTGTGGAAGAATACTATCGAAGAACTGCTGTGCTTACTTTATTGGACGACTTAGTTCAACAAATGAATGATAGGTTTGGTAAGACTCAACAGTAGCAGCCAATTTAATCAATCTTATACCTTCTATAATCACTCCTCGGGATAATATATCTTTTGAGGACTTGATTTCTTTATATAATGATGACTTACCAAGTAGCACTTGTGTTACTGAGGTGTGGAGGTGGAGGGCAAAGTGGCAGAGTCAAGGTGCTGACAAGCGGCCATCCACCCTTCAATCAGCTCTGAAAGAGTGTGACAAGGATTACTTTCCTAACCTTTACGTACTGCTGCACATCGCATGTACTATTCCAGTCACATCATGTGTGAACAAGAGGGCCAATAGTTCCTTAAAAAACCTTAAAACTTTCTTACGTATTAGTATGGGGCAGGAGAGATTATCCACATTAGCATTGATGCATATTGATTATAGTTTTCCTGTTAATCTTGATGATGTTGTTGATAGATTTATGTAATTGATGAAGGAATTGGATGGTGGGAAGAATATGAGATCTTGAGGAGAAAGTACGAGATAAACAACAAGGTTGGGTCAGTGCGAAATGGGAGGGGAAAGTGAAGGTGAAAAATGAGAAGGACTGGGAGGAGGAAGTAAACGGAAAGAGTACACTGAATTATTATAAATCGGCAAGGAATGGTGCAGGGGTGGAGAGGTATGTGAGGTCCATGCATGGTCAGGAAGGTGTGCAGTTGCAATTTCGACTGAGGACTGCATCAGCTGGGTTGTTAGAGGATAAGAAGAGATGTGGGATAGTTAGGAATGAGTGGTGTATAATGTGTGATAGTGGAGCAGGGGAGGATGTGGAACAAT
The DNA here is from genome assembly GCA_028752905.1 of Cladorhizidae sp. MBARI D1340-BT2. NCBI lineage: Eukaryota > Metazoa > Porifera > Demospongiae > Poecilosclerida > Cladorhizidae > Cladorhizidae sp. MBARI D1340-BT2. Next base: position 16,881,270 of record JAQNBH010000002.1, read on the forward strand.
TCTTGGTGATATGCAGGGAATTTGAGAGGGATCGGCTGGTACTGATGGATGAGGTGCACAGAATTGTAGGGGGAGGACAGTGGCTGGATGAATTTAGAAGAGTGAGTAAGGATGGAAAGGTGGCATTGCTTTTGGGGAAAGATGTGGAGGGTGTAAGTGATGGAGGAGGTGGGCAAGTGTGTTATGTATTGGGTAGGGAAGTGGTGGCAGAGGAGAAAGGAACTGTTGTATGGTGAGCTGAGGAATGATCTTTGGTCCCCTCCCGTCCACCCCTCCTTGAGCAGCGGGACACTCGTAACTTAATATTGTGGATAATTTTATTAATTAAGTACTGTTGATTTTTTAATATAGATTGTTATTTGGTTAGTTACTAAATAGTTCCACACTCTGATGTGATGGCCTTAACAGGCTCAGCAATATGAAGAGATTAAATCATAGAATAGCTTTATAAGTAATGTAATGTAAGGGGAGACGATGGCATTTTTTACTTTTTTTTATACTTGTGATTTACAACTTTAGAGCTCCGTAGCTTCTGCAAACTTCATGGTATGGACTTGATATAATAGCTCAAAAGATAGGTCTCTCTGTGCTCTCTTTTGATACTAAAATATGTGTCATAGGTGCAAGTTACTATAGGCAAGTTACTAGACCCTAAAGTGGAGGGACCTCAAAAACCTGCATCCCCAAAACACCTCATCCAGAATAACTCCAGATTGCTAAATGCCAAAAATGAAATTGGTACGAGTGTCTAGAGGCCTAGAGCATGCAATCACTTTTTTCATTAGTCGTTAAAATTTTAGTACCAGGTCAAGCGCGTGGGTGGAAAATTTATTACGTTGAAAATCATTTGTAGTTTCGGGATATAATTGATGCCGTACGTACGTCACAAATATGTGCATCTTTATTAATTATTTCAGTGATATTAAAGTACTAACTAAAACTATTTCATATTCTCTTTTAGTTTTCTAACTTCCAGCCTGGAAAGGCTATCCCCATGACTTACGGAAAAACCTGTGACATACGTACAAGGTTCCGTCACATACGTACGTCACAGCTTAACAAATTACCATCTAGACATTGTTAAAAGATGTAGAATTTGTTATTGTACAGCCTTAATCTTTGCCCTTTTCTTTGTTTGTCTTTATGCCATTGATAATTCGATCTTCAGAAAAGTTAGAATGGCTACAGCACTAATTATTTTTATAGTTTGCTACATTACATTTTCTAGAACATTCTAAACTGACTAGACTGATTGTCACCATTATACAGCTGACAAAGGTTAGGGCTTGGACAAAGGATATAAGTTTAGTGCTTGGATCATGACTAGGGTTAGGGTTGGAGAAACGCTACGTTTAGGAGTTGGACATTGACCAGGGTTGGGCTAGGACAATGAGAGGTTAGGCTGGTAAAGAAAAAAAACTGCCTGAGCCTGTAGCCAGGAAGGTAGGCTGGTAAAGAAACAAAGCTGCCTGAGCCTGTAGCCAGGAAGGTAGGCTAGTAAAGAAACAAAGCTGCCTGGGCCTGTAGCCAGGAAGGTAGGCTGGTAAAGAAACAAAGCTGCCTGAGCCTGTAGCCATGAAGGTAGACTAGTAAAGAAACAAAGCTGTTGCTTGAATTATAGCTACAAACTGATAGTCATTCCCCAAATACATACACTATCTAGCCTGCAAGTAAAACTATTTTAGCAGCTGGCATTGAGGAATTTACAAGATCTGCGTAGTTCACTAGGTTCCTCTCTGTGTGCTACAGGCATCCCTTTTAGGGTAGAACTGGTGAATATGAATCTACATCCCTGCTGTAAACACTAGTAGGGAAGCTGGAGAGTGGGGAAGTGATGCAGCAATGTTTGGCTAGACTTTACTAGAACAGTTGGGCAGTGCAAGACCTTGGGAAGTGTGTTCCTGTTTCACTCCAAAACTGCAACTCATCTGTAATAGTCATGACTACCCAGTGTGGTGGGGATCAAAGGCTGTATTAATCTTGATATTGCTCCTGTTAAGGCCATCACATGTAACAATAACTAACACTAATAACAATCTATGTTAAAAATCAACAATACTTAATATCCACAATATTAATTTACGAGTCTCCCGCTGCTCAAGGAGGGGGGGACGGGAGGGGACCAAAGATCATTCCTCAGCTCACCATACAACAGTTCCTTTCTCCTCTGCCACCACTTCCTTACCCAATGCATAACACACTTGCCTACCTCCTTCTCATTACTGCATCACTTACTCCCTCCACATCTTTCTCCAAAAGCAATGCCACCTTTCCATCCTTACTCACTCTTCTAAATTCATCTAGCCACTGTCCTGCCCCTACTATTCGGTGCACTTTGTGGGTTCCTGAGAAATTAGCCCTCAAGCCGGTCATGGCCACCACATTTGCAAAACCAATTAAGAACTTAGCAATGCACAGTAAAAAAAAATTAAATAAAATGACGAGCTCGTAGCTCGTATTTATCACAGAGCACTAAAGGGCAACACCTAATAAAACTATAGAAAAATTATGAACGTATCGAAAACATAAAACCTGGATTTCCATGAATCTTGCGAATAAGCAGTTAGGACGATGTTTTATTTTGCACAAGCTAGAACGCATGCCCACAAAGAATGAAATGACTCTGATGCGGCATCTACTTCTCAGCAAGGCAAGAAGTGAGTTTCCTGATATACACATCAGCCATTATTACGGTGGCATAACACTTACCTCTCCTACAACCGTAATTTTGAAATGGTGCGTCTAATATGATTGAAGAACGGGGGGGGGAGGGGGGGGGGGGTTGTTTTTATGTTTCGGTTATATTATAGTCTCCCCTCAAAGCTTCTTCTCTATGAATGCTAGAAATGAATGCAGGGCATTGTGTCGGGAGCGAAGGTACAATCAAACAGACAGAGAAAGTTATCCTTTGAGCTATATAAGTATTTCATATATAGAGAGAACTGTGCATCCGTGGAGTTTTAATTATATATTAAAAAAAAAAGAAGGTATCACCCCCTTCATGATTTTTTCATCGCAAAATTTGTTTAAACACCCACGCTTGAATACCCTCATGCCATATTAAAACGCCATAGAGTAAAAATTTCCTCTCAGATTTCAACTCTCCAGTCAAGGAGCCACACTTGTGCCCAATTCTGGCAAGCAGATATTTGGTTACCTCAACTTTGGCTACAGGTTGTGGTGGAACTGTTTTCATGAATAATCCCAGAACAAGACAGGCCTATGACCAACCATGCATGATATTTATAGAGATGGCATGTCACATCAGTATAGCCACAGAATATACATTATTATACTTGCAAGATATTACTAACCCCCAATAGTAAACGTGTGATATGTGCTAAGTGTCACATTCCACATCTCCCTGGGATGAAGTCCAAGTCTACCAGGAGGATGGATGGCTGTGCCAGTACGAGATTGAGTCATAATCGGGGTTTGGGTGCGTCTTTGGATCGGGTTCTCCAATGTTGTTCTCTAAGTGAGGTATTGGGTTGAGATGACTTGGGTTTCTCCTGATGTGTCCATTGGTCGTATTTGTTTATAGAGTCTCCAACCACAAGAGACCTAAAGATACCAACCTTAGTAATTTGCTGCCCACCATGTCAAATTTCACTGTGGAACATGCTTTCTCGTGCCGCAAAGGTAGATTCTCTTCAATCATGGCCTAATTCCACCATGGACTTCCCTGCTAACTTGAGCACCATGATGTGACAATTGATGTGACAATTGAGCCAGAAATAGAGCCCATTGCAACGTGAATCCATGTTCCTCATCAATTACTGAAAATGTTGCATGCCTAGATAGTGTGGCAAATGGAGTTTCATAAGGAAAATATGAGAAGACATATTTTGATGTGAGGATATTCAACCTGCAAGCTCCCTCAAACAAAAGTGCAGAGCTTGCATGTGTTTAGTAAAAGCATGAAAAAGAGAGGAAAGGAGTTTTATGAATGGAGGATTCCAGAAATGCAACATTCTTGCTTCGCACCATTGCTCTGCTCGGCAACATGTGGTATGGCAAATGAGCTGACAATTGTTTACGAATAGCTAGCCTCCACCCTGGCTGCCAAATCTGAGCACAACTACCGTGCCACCAAAACCTTGCTATGTTGCCCCCTGGCATTTTCTCACCTTAGATCTGCTCTACAGTATATCAGAGGTGCTCTTTACTCCTCGAGGCATGTTCTATATGAATCGCACCAATCAACAAAACATTTGACAAAGTTTGTTTTTTTAAACATGTTTTCCTTAAGAGATAATTTTAAGTTTGGGCTCCTGTAAAAACAACTACAAAATAATATTATATATAATACTTAGTCCCACAAAAGGAAACTAAAGTTCAGATGCTATTATCTGTGGAGTAATGTGATGAGATTTCTGAATCACAGAATCGTACAAACAAAATATGTATATATATATAATATATGTATATAATTATATTAAGCCTATAAAGTATTTTTTTCTTTCTAAATTGGACTATGATATTCTAGTTGCATGTTCTATATAATTATATTCTATATAATTATAATGAAGTAAGTTCTGTCTGAAGTAAGTTCTGTCTTAATTATTTTGTTAGTTACCATCCATTCTGAGTGTTACATATCATAGCAAAATAAAGTGAACAATATCCAAATGATAAACAATTCTCCATGCATAATACTACGGGCCTCATTTCTTTCTACATACAAAATAATTAGCAACAGAGTTCTTGATCTGTACCGAATATAATTACATAAACTAAGAAGGGATTTAATATATATATATATCTCCCTTTATAAATTTAAATATTTCTTCAAGTCTTTTACAATTGCACCGATGTTGACATGATCATGTTTCGTTTCCCCACCTATGCTTGTAGATTTGTACTTACGTCCAGACAAATGAGCCAATGTGCGGAATGTTGGATTTGAAATCATATATCGAGGCTCCATTTCATAGACCAAAGCATTGTCCCTCAGCCACCAAAGATGAACGAGACCAGCTCCATGAACACCCATGTAAATGTCAGCATCATGGACAATCCTGACCTGCTCACACAATCCGAGATCTTCCAAATGAACTTGTCGTACTGTGGCTGGTTTGAGTGCTTTTCTGAGTTCAATTACAAGTTCGTTCTCATTGGTCAACACTCGTGGAAAGCGATCTAACTTGTCACTTTTGAATCTGAAATATGGTTTTCGGGACACATAAATAATTGAAGGCACACTATTCTGTGTTATATTGTCACTTCTCTGGTCACTCAGCACTCTTGTCCGAAACGAATTAAGTTGTGTGTTTGATAAACCTTTACCATCACAGTCCAAACATTTCCGTACTGTTTTAAGACACATTTTACACCGGAATGGAAAACTATGTACGCCTTTTGGCACAAGTATAACCTTCTTGAAGCAAGTCATGACATCGTTAAGACTATCGACGGTGTGAACTTTTGCTTCAGGAAAAAGTGCTTCATCAAACTCGGGGAAGAGGTAATTGTCACTGCCAGATATCCTTATTATGTGAATATCACGGGATTGTGGGTGATTGGCATCTTGCAGCAGCTTGTGAACACTGAAATAGTCCAGGAATCTAAAATAAATGTGCACTCTCTGTGCAGTGAAAAAGAAAACGTCATCTTCAATCCATTTTTCACAAATTGCTGCAGGTTGGGGCTCTGCTTCTCCTACCCTTGCAATCACTTGCAACACATAATTAAAGAAATGCACCTGATGTCTCAGGAATTCAGTGCTCGTTTTATGGCACTCTGTTCCACACCCATCCAGAAGAGCTATAGATAGTTCTGCTTTGTTGTATTCCATGTACTTGTGATCTGCTTCAATCATTGTTTTACCAAAAATGCGAGGAGATATGATGATATTTTCTAGCATACATGTAGCCATTTGGTCAGAATAGGGACTTCCAAAACACCGTATTGAAATTTGCAAAGAGGCATTTGCACAGACAGGAATGGGCAGTTGGAAAGTGTCAACAAAGTAGCAAGTTCCTCTAACCCAATTGCTTGTCTTCTCTATGACAGAGCTAGTGGTAGAGCTGTAAGACACAGCAGTTGATTCTAGTAATGGCCTTGAAAGACGCTTCGCTTCGGTAGGTAAACGTGGCGTCGTATTGCAGGTTCTGTATTTATTAGCGGAGGTACCTGTTTTAGATGTAGTCTTCTCATTCTCATAATATATGAAATTCCTTGTCACTTCTGGCCGATTCATTAACAGAAGCACGATTAGCTGGATGAGGACTAAAATAATGAATATAGCAACTAGACACAACTTCACACCCATTGCCGATATCTTACTCTGAGCAAAGTGGGCGAGGCGGCGTAAAGTTTCTTCGGGTAAATTGGTCCGATTTTAAGATTTTCCAGATCCCCACCCTCTATTAATCAAGCCACTACCCTGGCACCATGAGCAGGGGGAAAATGTCTTCTTACCAAGGATTCCACTGTTGTCCAGAGAGTATCCTTTCTAGTTCAAGCGGTGTGCCTTCTAATCCTTGTCGTCAGGAAAGAACCACTAGGGATTGCCAGAAGCAGCTTTTCTTGAAATGGGAAGCCTACTTAGTACTAGACTAAGAGTGAGGCTATCAGACAGTACTTTCTGCAGAATTTTCTAAGTATAAAAGGGAAGACAATGCAATTTGTTAAAAGTGGGAAGCTGGTCTGACAATACGTGGTTTTGTTATAAAGTCCCATATCTCTCTTAATCTCCTGGACCGGTTAGGCACTTAGCACTACAGTATCATAAACACATGTAGCACCCATTTTGGTTTGGTTTGCAGTACTCTGTAAGTAGCTTGGCATGTTTCTGTACCTGGGACCTGGCTTGTTATGATCACTTAAATGAAATAAAGTTCTTGGCACACTTTCAAGATATAGTCCTGATTTATATACTAAAATGTAGCCAATGCAGTATGCTAACTAAGAGTATTTTTGTTTTGCCATACAAATTTTATTGGCACTGCAGGTTGCAATGTGAAGTGAAGCCACTCCTCCAACTCCTCCGTGAATGCATGAAGTTTTGAGTGCTTATAACAGCTGTAATTGACAGAGCAATACAAACACTAAAAGCAGATGAAAGTATTTCTTATAATGATTTTGGTGGAAGTATTTTTATATTTTTTAATGTTCATGTGAAGGCAGCTCTAATTTATTGTTACAAATTTGGAGCGCTCTAGATTCTGCATACTTCACTATATGAACTAGATATATAGCTCGGGTGATAGATCTCTCAGTGTGTTCTCTTCTGATATTAAAAACTGATGCATTGGTACAGTCATGCCAAAGCCAAAGTGGGGTTACCTAAAAATATGAGTGGCTTTACAATAACCACTTCAATAATCAACTTCAAATTGTACTCTCTCGATGTTTCGACTAGATGCTCTAGCCTTCATCAGGAATAATGACTGGCTGCAGTTGCAGTTACTTCTTGCATCGCTCTATATGTGCAGGCTGGAATAGCTGTAGAGTGCAGTGACATAACTCTCTGCTGACTCTTCCTCGTTTTGGTTGCGTTTGTTGAAGCATGCACGTTCAAATATATTATTTCTCACTGGAATGAATCCATCAAATAGCTACAGGTTGGTTCATACTTTTTTCTTTTGTCTTTCATAATGCCAGTGGAGTTGAGAACATCCTCAGTCTCCTCGTCTAGGCAATAGAACTGGCCTGACCTGTCTTGCCTCTGCTGCATTGGCCAGTCGTGATGTGATATATACCTAGTTAGGTATAGTAGGAATCAATTTCTTCTCATGAAAACAGCAAGCACACACCAAACAATTCTCAGAAGGGGTGAACTCTGAACTCATGGTATAATCATGCTATCAAATATGGGCATACTGTGAAGGTGTTACAATAACAATTACGAAGGTGATTAGGTATTACCTTGTTGCTACCTTGTTGCTTCTGTACAGCTCAAACCTCTTTCCTCATTTAGCTCAGCCATCTGGGCATTTAAAGGGAAAGGTGTCGTGGTAGGAAGATTCATCACACCTCTGACTGACAACATGTAGTGGTGGATCAGCTAATTACTGCATGTTCTGAAACGGAGCTAAAGGTTTGTACACACCCCAAATCAATTTACAACCACAAAAATGTCTAGGAAACTATAATTATAACCACTAAGTATGAGATATATCAGAGTGTAATATAGTGGAACCTCCGTTAACGGACATTCCCAATAGCGGACACCTTATAACGGACACCTTATAACGGACAGAGGCAGATGCACCGATAGATATTTCTATAGGAATAGTGCCCAGAAAGCCCCTGAATAGTGGACAACCTCCAAATTCCGAACAACGGACAGCACCCAGGCACCCAGTTGATTCTGTCACCTGTCACCTCAGCAAAGCCTTTATTGAAGCTCTTTCTCACAGAAACTGAGATAAATATTGTAAGGAATTTGGCCAATAACAATGCTCTCTCTCACTGCAACAGCAGATTGGTCTCAACAGTAAGTTGGTGCCATTCTGATAAGCAATACTTCTCCAATGGAAGGAGTCCATACTTCTTGATAGCCTCTGATGTAAGAATGTACTTCTGCTACACTGAAGTCACTGCCTACTGGCTGAGAGGTCATCTAGCTAGAGAATCTAGTCATCTCATGTGACAGTTTGCATGTTGCTCAAATTTCTTTGAGTCAGATATCTTGAGTGAAGCTAATTTATAAAGCTACTGGAGTCTGGTAATGGCGTCTTCTAAAAAAAAGGATTCATCTCTCTTTCGAGAAGAAGGTGGATGTGATGAAGCAAAGAAGCATCTTGAAATTACTGTGCGCACCCTTGGAGAAAAGTTCAGTTGTGGTAAGACACAAATTTCAATATACTGAGGAGCAGTGAGAGTATGTTAGCCATAATATAAATCTAATCCGTCAACTAGTAAAAAACCCTCAAGTTTCAGAGTAATCTGATGTGAATTCATTGTACCAATTGTATGTGATGGCCTGTTCCAAGAACATTTACCCATGTGGACCTTAACTTACTGAGAAGGCCAGAGAAATTGCTGTAATTTTAGTCAAGGCAGAATTCAAGGGAACCAATGGCTGGCTAACAAAGTAGAAGAAGTGGTACAATATAAGGAGAGTGGTTGTAAGTGGTGAATCTGGTGATGTACGAGGGGAGACTATCATGTTCTGGAAGGAGAGGCTGCCTGAGATTGTGAAAGGATATAAAACTGAAGACAATCATAACCTAGATGAGACTGGATGCTTTTGGAAAGCACTCCCTGATCGTAGGTTTGGACAGAAAGGAAAGCAATGCTGGGGTGGGAAAAAGAGTAAGCAGAGATTGACAGTAACCTTCATAGTGAGTGCAGCTGGTGAAAAGGAAACTCCCATTGTCATCTGGTATTATGTGAAAAACCTAGGTGCTTCCAAGGTTTTGATACATATGGTCTTCCTGTGAAGTATTACCACCAGAAAAAGGCACAGATGATGAGAGAAATCCTTAGACAGTTTTGACAGCTTTCAATCATAAAATGAAACCAAAAAATCTGTTTTGCTTCTATGGCCAAAGCAGGTTGCCCTCCTGAAGAGTTCAAAGGCAAGTATAGCAATGTCAATAATAGGCACACAACACATTGTGTTTGCTCCTAGTAATAATAGGCACACAACACATTGTGTTGATCCTAGTAATAATACATTGTGTTTGCTCCTAGTAATAATAGACACACAACACATTGTGTTTACTCCTAGTAATAATAGGCACACAACACATTGAGTTTGCTCCTAGTAATAATAGGCACACAGCACATTGTGTTTGCTCCTAGTAATAATAGGCACACAACACATTGTGTTTACTCCTAGTAATAATAGGTACACAACACATTGAGTTTGCTCCTAGTAATAATAGGCCCACAACACATTGTGTTTGCTCCTAGTAATAATAGGCACACAATACATTGAGTTTAATAATAGGCACACATTGCTCCTAGTAATAATAGGCACACAGCACATTGTGTTTGCTCCTAGTAATATTAGGCACACAATACATAGAGTTTGCTCCTAGTAATAATAGGCCCACAACACATTTAGTTTGCTCCTAGTAATAATAGGCACACTGAGTTTGCTCCTAGTAATAATAGGCACACAATGCATTGAGTTTGCTCCTAGTAATAATAGGCACACAGCACATTGTGTTTGCTCCTAGTAATAATAGGCCCAAAACACATTTAGTTTGCTCCTAGTAATAATACAATACATTGTGTTTACTCCTATAATTATAGTCACACAACACATTGAGTTTGCTCCTAATATTAAAAACCATCCAGGTGGGTCTACTTTGCTTGCCAATTAGTTGAGCAGCCTCCTAAAATCGAGCATCACGTCACTGCGTGCATCTTGTCCTGGAGTGCAGTATTTCCTATATATGTCGACTAACCCACCTCTTGGAATCACCTGAGGCTATATATAGCTATAAGCCCTTTGGCTTTTAGTTCCAACTTTGGCTTTGGAATACACCTGGCCTTAAGGCTGATTCCAGGACAAGATGTGGAATTGGTTCTACTCACTAGGAACATTCCATGGAGTCAGTCATACACACTGGGACATTCCAGGATCAAAATGTGGAGTCAGTCATACACACTGGGGACACTCCAGGATCAAGATGTGGAGTCTGTAATACCCTAAGAAAGGTTAGGACTGTAGCTTTGCACTAGCTACATGTTTTTACTAGCAATGTCTGAAGTTAGTTCTCAAATGCAGCATTATATGGACTGAACAGTAGCTAGTTACTATTGCCGTTTCAAAGATCTTAGAGGGAGGACCAAACAATTTTTGTGGTTTTGTTCTTAAAAAAATGCCCTAACTTTCTAATGTTTCGTCCATTTTCAATAATTTAGGGGTTTTTTTGCGCTTTACAAGATTGTGTTGCAATCAACTGACTTCACTCACTTGCAATGGCACTGAGGGCATTACTTACAAACTATGTACTTCACACCACAAATGTAGGTCATCAACACTGGCCACATGTGTTGCCATCAGAGTACCCACTGTTACAGTGAACACATGTGTTGCTATCAGAGTATCCACCGATACAGTGAACACATGTGTTGCTATCAGAGTACCCAATAATACAGTGAACACAAGTGTTGCTATCAGTGTACCCACAGATACAGTGAACACATGTGTTGCTATCAGAGTACCCACCGACACAGTGAATGATGATCACTTTCTATTTCTTCTACTAGCCCATTTTTATTGCTGGCAGGTGAAGTGAGCACTTAGATGGGACTCAATCGCATGAGGATGAAAAAACTGATTATTCATATGATAAGGGCTTTCAGATGATGGGGGGGAAATGACTTGAGTTAGAATCAGTTCTACATCGTCAATGCATTTCCATGGTAAACCATTCTATTCATGCTCTTATCGTCCAATTCTCAATCAGTATATAACAAAAAGGCACAAACTCAGCAATAATGAACTGAAACTTGATCAGTGAATGTTTGGAAATAAAACATGCTCTTTTGAAGACATTAATATATAGTCTGATCTTCCCTTAAAACATATCCCAACCTAGAGCTAGTCTAATGTGGTCGTTTTTGCAATGATGCAAATATCTTTCTAGTTAAAACGCGGTATATTAGAAACATATATGGGGAGACATTAGGAGCTATCTGGAATTAATCATCACTGAACAGAGAAGACAGTTACAACTCCCCAGCCATATACCATCGGGTGCTGTGGGCAGCTAACACATCCCTAGCAGTCGCGTGATTACCACCATGAGAATGCATCCAGCTGATGAAAACCAATGAAGGAAGGAAAAAGCTCTTAATTAGCTATATAATTATTCGTGTGATTATCATTGCTCTCATATAATTAATTCTCAGATCCCTGAGGAAAAGATGATTCTCCAACAATAAAAATAATGTCTAGCACAATAAATTTCATAATAACCTAGACACATATGTAGTTTGCTGATGAAGGCTATAAATAGTGCTCAATGCTGTGTTAAAGCAGAGCTATTGAATAGTAGTAATAGAAAAGTACTGGGATGGCTAGTCCTACTATAGTTTGATGCGAATGCAATCGCATGAAACTATAGTAGGACTAGCCATCCCAGTACTTTTATTACTACTATTACTACTATATATATATATATATATGTATAAAATGTATACATATATACTACTGCTACTACTACACACTACTACTACTGCTACTAATACT